>JAYJLV010045011.1:0-21741 GCA_036873485.1 Torymus texanus
AGCATCACAAAAACAAAATTTTATGGATTCAATTACATGAAAAGTAGTATTGAGTCAATTTCTATCCGCTAGTCATGCCAAAAAAAGGATTTTTCACTATTTTTAAAGCTTTAAATGCACATAACTTTTTTTAATGATCTTATACCGCTTTGGAATTTATGTCATTTGAAAGATAACATTTTAAATAATCTTTTACCTTTTTTTAAGTAAAATCAATACTGTCGTATTCGCCTTTTTTTCAGTTTGGATATTGTATTTCAAAATATTAATACAAAAAAAGAAATGTATTAATAAAAAAAAAAAATTTTAATTCTTCTACCTATTTATAAACTTTTTCCCATATAATGCACTATATAAAAAGTTTGAAATTTTAAAGTTAAAAAAATCATGAAAATTGCAGATTTATGAAAAAATTCAAAATTTTAAAATTTTCAATTGATTCTAACTTTTAAACAACTTAATATTTTGATCTAAAATTTTATATTTGTGTTTTGGGGCTAATTTGGAACTATACAAAGTTATTTTCAATAATTTAAAAATTTTGACATGTCACAGTTGACATGAAGTTACCCATATATAACAGGTAAAAGTGAAAAAGAACATCGCGAAAATTTAATAAACGTGTGTAACAGATTAGTTGAATGTAACTTGCGATTAAATTTAAGCAAATGTAATTTTATGGAAACATGAATAGAAGTTTAAGGGTTTATAATTGATAAAGATGGATTGCACAAGTCCAAATAAAAAATAAAGGCGATGGCGGGGGCGCCGGGTTCAAAGTATAATAAAGAACTCGCGTCGTTTTTAGGGCTTGTCATTTTTTATACGAGATTTTTAAAAGACAGATCTACTAATTTTAAGCCGTTATATGACTTATTAAATAAAACAATAGTAACATGGGATGAGTCGTGTGAAAAAGCGTTTAAATGAGTCAAAAAAGAGTTAATCGCGCCGAGCTTCTTAGCACATTACGACCCTAAAGAATAAATATTACTTGCATGTGACGCTTCTGACTACGGCTTATCCGCGATTTTATCACACCGGTACAGAGATGGTATGGAGAGACCAATCGCGTATGCGTCTAAAAAATTCCAACGTTTGTAATAAAACGCGCTATTATCGATAAGGAAGCGATGGCCATAGTTTTTGGATTCAAACGTTTCTATCAATTCGTGTTCGGGAAAGAAGTTATACTGCAAACCGATAATAAACCTTTAGAATTAATTCTAGGCCCGAGAAAAGGTATATCGCCAACGGCCGATAATGGTCTACAGCGTTACGCGTATTATCTCTCTGGATTTAGATACCGAATAGAACATGTAAAATCCAAGAAAAACACGAACGCAGATGCACTGTCGCGACTTCCAGTAGAGGACACCACAGACGTATCGGATATGTACGATCCTATTCCATCGTTTATTAATTTTTTTAACGAAAACGCGACGGCTTTGATAATAAAATGCTAGAATCGGAGAGTAGGAGAGACAAAACTCTCAGAAAAGTTATACGTTACGTAACAGACGATTGGCCTAGCTTCAACGAACTATCGGAAGAAACAAAAACATTCTCTAAAATCCGGTTTGAATTCACAGTAGAAAAAGGTTGCCTCTTCTGGAGAGTGCGCGCGTGCATTCCGGAATCGATGCGCCCGGAACGGCGCTTGAATGAGCTTCACGTGACTCATTTCGGAGCAGTCAAGATGAAAATGTTCGCGCGTTCTTATGTGTATTCGCCAGGAATTGATGCTGCGATTGAGGATATGGCGAATAATTGCAAAACTTGCTTAATCGAGCGAAAAGCGCCAAATAAAACACCGCTGACGACTTAGCCGTGGCCGAGCAAAGCGTGGGGGCGCATACATTGCGATTACACCACATATCAAGGAGATACGTACTTGATCATAATTGATGTACACAGCAAGTGGCCTGTAATTATAAATTGTAAGAAAAATGCGGATGCGAAAAAGTTAATCAAAGAATTAAAAAATCTTCTTGTTCGGGTCGGGTTACTGATGCACTGTGTCACAGACGGCGGTCCGCAGTTTAGAAGCACTGAATTTATGAAATTCTTGAAAGCTAATAAAATTGAGCATACATTCTCGCCTCCATATCATCCGGCCACAAACGGTGCAGCAGAAAATTTTATGCAATCCTTCAAAGATAAAGTGACTAAAATAGTAAAAGAGGGGAAGAGTGTGGAATGCGCGTGAACTTGTTCTTGTTTGACTATAGGAATTATTCACACATTACCATAGGTAGGAGCCCGGCAAGCATGATGTACAATCACGAAATAAGAACACGATTTGACTGTTTAAGACCGAGCGTAGCCAAATATGTAGAAAATCAACAGCGACAGCAGACCATCGCGAGATCCGGTAGCCATATAATCGATATTGAAGTAGGCGATGAAGTTTACATGGATGCGCACGGCTTAAGAGAGCCAAAGCGAGTTTCGGGTACAGCAATTAAGCAATCTGCGTCATCCACATACATCGTGCATGCGGACACAGGGAAAATGCATAAACGGCACGTGGACCAATTGGTAAAACCGCCCTTGCGGCGTTCCCCGAGGCTTATTGTTAAAGAAGGGGGAAAGTTGTGATGTATTCATGTATCAGGATATAACGGAAACAGATTTTATTCTTTTAATATACTAGACTTTTTCAAAAATAGTAAAACGTGATATATTTTATGTACTTTCTTTTGTAATATTATAATAATAATAAAGATTTCACTTCAAAACTAAAAGGTAAATCACTAACTAAATTAATAATAACTTATGTAACAAAAAGATTATCAAAATTAAAGAAAATAAATAATTAATAAACAAGTAAAACTCCTGAGTATAAACTTCTATTACACCATATGAAACCAAAATTTTCAGATATAAGTACATTATGTAAAGAGAAAACTTTTTTATTTGCTCTCGAATTTTAACTTTTCATTTACTTGCCTTATGAATAAATATAGTGCACAAATAATCTGAAATATTGTGCACAAATAATAACCTTCGACGCTTATGTGTCCACACACGGGTTATAAACAATGGATATCGCACTACAATTTTTCAAACTTTTATTTTGTTGACTTGAAAACTGACAAAAGTTACATAACTGGCTGTATTTTAATAATGTTCTGTTCGTCTTTACGCAATTAGTTTATTTCTTTTCCTAATATTTTTCTTTACGTAAAAAAAAGTGATTGAAAAAGATTAAAATTAATGAATTAAAAAGAAATTATATAACCAAAAAAAAGTATATAAAATAAAACAAAAATAAAAGGAGATAAATATTACTCTATGTCCACACGATTAGTGCTAGGTAACGCTGAAGGGATAATGTCAAATATCACTCATAAAAAATTGTGCATAAATGTTTTTGTTTTGAAATGACCTAAGAGGTATAAAAGAGTTTTCGTTGAAATTTCTGACACAATTTCTTTTTTGTTCAGAACATCTGTGTTGAGGGGTCATCTAGACCTCGGGGTCAAATACATATCTGAACGTCAAATTTCTTGCTCTTTTCTGCAGTAAGCACGTGGAGAGGGGGGGTCCTATTAAAAAGACGACCTTGAAATGACCTTGAGGGGTCACCTGGAGTCCTAGGTCAAATACGTATCTGACTGTAAAATATTCTGCTCTTTTTTATTCTGGAATGAAAAGGGGAATTCCCATTTAAAAAAAGAGTTGACCTTGAAACGACCTTCAAAACAAGGTTACGACCGAATTACTTGGATAAAACTGAGTAACTTTTGTTGGAACTATTTTCTCGGAAAATGCGATCCTGGAAAGTTATTCAGGAGTACGGATACTTTTATTACACCCTGTAAGAGTGTGTGTGTGTGTATGTGTGTGTGTGTGTATATAACATATATATAGTCTGTCAAATCGAGAGGTCAAAAAATAGATTTTCTTGAATCTCTCAGAAAATAATCTGATACTTATTCTGGATACCCCTGAATTTTTTCTGATTTTTTGATCCATACTTTTAGATATATCAGAGGTCAAAAACTGATTTTTATGATTTTTGCAGTTTTTGCCGATTTCAATTAATTTATAACTCCTCAGGGAAGCATTTTTCGTGATAGACATAAGAATAGTTTTTTTGTAGAATTTTCTCAGCTTTTCAATACAAATTTTTTTAAAGCCGTATTTATATGCTTTCACTTAAATATATGCAAATGGAACATATAAATTTAGAAAATTAAAAGTCCGATCAGGACTTTATCTACCAAAAAGTTCATGAAGAAACCTTTCTATTGTCCAAAAGTGTCAGTATGTGTCTTGGAATGATTATCCCGATGGTGTTGGGAAACAGAGGAACATACATAAGTACACACACTCAACAAAAGGTAAGAGTTCATAGAATACAATCCTTTATTAAATGCTCTTAATAAAATGTATGACTTTACAGCTTGAATGCCCGACAGTGACAGTGACAGTCTTATCGTAGGCAATAGTATTCTCCTTACGTCCTCCCCTTCCCTTACAATATCTTAGCTGGAGCTAAAGGAAGCGCGGAGCAGCAGGCCAGGCGAGGGACGCCGTCTCCGTCTCCATACGCCCACCGAACACCAGCCGACGTCGAAGGAAGAAGGAGAGCGAGAGAGAGCGAGAAAGAGCATTGCACGGCAGCACTCACTCGGCTCGCCGCTAGGCACGAGCCTGGACAAGAGAAGCTCACCCACGCTGCGGTGAAGAAGGCGGCCGATCAGCGCAACATGTCGTGCACAAGCACATGCGCGAGACCGGCCGACATTTCGTCGTAAGTCACCGTACTGCGTGGGCTATAAGAGCGCGTATCTTCGCCAAGAGAAAGAGAGAGAGAGGGTGCGAAAAAGAGCGTGCAGCGACAGCCAGCAGCAGCATCAGGTACCTGGCCAAGATTGGTGACATTCCCTGTTCATTTCCCCCGCATTCGTTTCGTGTGTGTGCGCGCGTCGTTGTCGAGAGTCGCGTGTAATAATCAGAACAGGACCAGCTGTGTACCCACAATGTGCAAAGCCACGAAGAGCATCATGATATTATGAGCCTCCAATCATGTCGTCAGTAACGGTTGCTCATAATTCCGTACCAGCAGGTATTTCGTAAGTAGATGGATACGGAGTACGTGCTGAACCGATGCGGGCATACTTCAGTCAGCCGTTGCAGCCAGCGTCGTTCTATTATCCGCCTGGTTACCAGCTGCAGTGTTCGCTCCCATCGCTGCCTCAGGTACAGCATGCAGTAGCATATCCAGCGTATCCGTCGTATCCGCTGTATTCAGCCGATAATTCGCAATCAGCCCCATATGCTCCACCTGTCGTTCTATTGTTCCGGGATTTGCGTCGGCTCCAGGACATTCAGCTGTTAGTTTTCAGCCGCACCGGGAGAGATTTGACTTCTTTGATCCTGGGATGAGTCAGGATACGTCCTGTTTGAGCGCTCGTCGCTTTTGAAAGAGAAACGCACAAACGAGCTGCTAGCGATGTAGCATATTTCGTTAAAAGGGGATAGGAAGAAAGACCCCGAAAGTTTTATTGCAGATTTAACGAAATGCAAAGTAACTTACAAATTGACGCAGAAATTGTTAAAGAATTGCCACCCGCTCTTGATCGTTATGGCAATGGTTTTTGCTGAAGGTGCGCGACCGCTAGATCAGCTGAAACTACCGCTTAGGTTAGGAGAGCGGCTAGATCGAGTGTATCAGAAGCTTCATCTATCGTATCAAGAGGAAATACTTTGAGACCTTTCCTGAATTGCAGAAGCTGGGGAAGCGTGAGGAGTTACGGAGAGCGCAGGTGAAGGCATACAAGCCGCCGTCTCCTTTGTCGGATTCAGCTTTTCCTGCTTCAGATTACAGTCCTCCGAAATAGCAAGTGAGAATAGCTTCCGTAGCGCAAAAATCAATTGAAGCGAGTGACATGCAATTTTGTAGCTCAAGCAACCTAGCTCCAGTAACTGCATCACCGACAGATGGAGAATCAAGGCAAGCATCAGCAAGGGACAAGAAATCCAAGTTGCCGTACGAGAAAGAGAGAAATAAGAAGGTTTACGGCCGAGAAGGGCGCAGCAAGAATAACGGAAGAGATGCTGGCCAGAAAGAAGGTTCGCGGGCAAAGCCAGCTGGAGCCGCCGCAGATCGACATTGTACCTATCAGTACCAAATGTGAGGCAATTCAGCGGAGGAAGATGAGAGAACTATGCTTTTGCTGTGGACAAACTGGGCACTGAAGAGGGGAATGTATGAACGCTGCAGTATGTCAGAATTGCGGACAGCCGAGTACTACTGCCCGTAAATGTATCAAGTGCAATTCGGCTACGTCGGCGGGAAACGAGTAAGAGTGGAAGTCAATGGAGTCGGCTCACCCCTTCCTCCTTCGGAAACGACTACGCTAAGGTCAACTCTTGTACAAGAGATGATTCCACCAGTACAAGAAATCAATGCGGCTGTAGCTATCAGGGAGGGAGACAACCCATCCCTCAAGTTCTAGCCGTAGAGTCGCTGATTATGAGAAGTGCTTTCAGCAACGTCAAGCCGAGATTATTTTTCAATATCGAATTAAACGGGAGGA
This sequence comes from Torymus texanus, assembly GCA_036873485.1. NCBI lineage: Eukaryota > Metazoa > Arthropoda > Insecta > Hymenoptera > Torymidae > Torymus > Torymus texanus. The sequence continues at coordinate 6,552 of JAYJLV010045011.1, forward strand.
AACTATTTGGCATGCTCGACGATCCGTTCACTTGTATCTCGGCAGAGGCGTCAGCAAAGCATTTGCCGGGAAATTGGAACAAGAAGCAGCTTCAGTGCGCGTAGCGGATGGAGGTGCAGTGAAGCTACAAGGGATTTTACGAATGTCTGTTTGTATTGATGACACGCGCTTGTCAATGCCGTTTCGTATAGCTGACGAGCTTCAATACTACTGTATTCTCGGAATCGACTTATAACGGCTATTTAAGATGAAGATCGATTTGGAGAGCGATACGTAGGGGACGCCGAAGGAAGTAGTTCATCAGTTTTACCCTTACGGTCAAGATCCAACGTGTTATCCAGCTCTAGCCAGCATAGGAGGATTGAGTCGTGCAACAACTGATCAGCAGTAAGTTATTGAAGCTATCAAACGTAAGCTGATCCCGCCCACACTGGAAAAGTTAGGCTTGGCCAAAGTCACTCCGCGTTTTATTGGCATTCAAGCACATGAGCCCATTCGCCAAGCTCCTGGGAAATATACGCCGAAGATGCTGCAGATAGCGTGGGATGAGATCGAGGGAATGCTGGGGGAGGGGATAATTGAGCCACCCGACAGACCCTGAAGAAGCTGCCCGGTGTTAGTTCCCCAAACATTAGATGCCTTCGGATTCTGCATAGACTATCGTGAAGTGAATAAGTATACGAAGTCTCTCGCGTATCCATTGCACAACATGGATGATATTTTAGATAAGTTATGTTCAGCGAAATATATTTGCGCCGAGTGTGAGCGTGCCCATGGGCGTTCGGCCGCCATGTTGTCCAGCAGCAGCCGACAGAGATACAGATGAGGATGAAGTGGCGCGCCGCCAGCAACCACCCACACACCACCGGGACACACACACACGAACACTTCACCACACTGCCACTGCGATATTCACGTACACAAATACACGCGGGAAGTAGAGAGAGCGGGCTGTACGACGGCCATGAGGCCGGCAGCTTCGAGGCAACTGATGCCGGGAGAGGGAGAGAGAGAGAGTGCGAGTACATAACGGCCATGAGAGAAAGAGTGAGAGAGAGAGTGAGAGAGAGTGAGATGGAGAGAGAGAGAGAGAGAGAGAGAGAGAGAGAAATCTTTATTTTTCCAATATAATCGTTCATCGCATAATACAAATAAAATCGTCAATATTAGTGAATATCACAGATCAAGTTTTCAAGATCAGAAAAGTCATTATGAGAAAAGAGTAAAACTTAAACTAATAAGGCAACAATTCCACCTCTAGGCTACGTCTGTCTAGTATCAACTCTCGTTCTGACAGCCCGTGTTTCCCACGAGAGAGGGGCTAAGAATCAAGATCTAATAAGTTTGGCGTACTGCCCTCTTGAATAATGAATATGATGGGAGATGGCGCAGGGAGGGGGGAAGTGAGTTCCACAGACGGACTCCCTGAGCCAGAAATGCCCTCTCGCCCATCTTGTAGCTCAGGGCGGGGAGTTTAAGCTGCGACTACAATTCCCTGCTGGTCGGCCTAGGCTTGTGCTCCGTGAAAAAGGCAGCCAGATAACTGGGCTCACGCCTAGGCGTCGCAAGTAGGGGGTGATGTGCTCATCCCTCCTGGCCCCAGTAATATACCTCACACATGCATTGCTTAATCACTGCAGTCTCTCTCTCTCTCTCTCTCTCTCGCTGCTCATTCGATGCATCTAAATATACCACCGGGCAGTAGTCGAGATGACGTTGTACCAAAGCCTATGCTAGCCGTCTACGGAGAGTCTCGGGGGTATATGCCCTAATAAACCGCAAAATATAATGGGCTTTGTTCGCTTTCTTTGTTACTTGATCTATGTGCGGTTACCATGTTAATTTACTGTCAAGTATGACACCGAGACTCGCAACTTCGCTACTAAACGGTATGAGTTCTCCGGATCGCATGCCAATGTCCGGCAAATCCAGTGAATTTACGTAATTCACACCTTATCTTGAACCAAATACTATTGCCTTTGTCTTGCTGGAATTGAGATGCAACCCAGAGTTCCCCGCCAATTCAGCCACCATTTGCACCGCATGCGACAGCCGAGTGATACCTTCTAAAATCTCGTCTTTAGTCGTATATAAGTAAATTTTCAAACCATCTGCATAAAAAATGTGTTTGGTAGTGGTCTCGCCACGTACGTCTTGTAGGTCATTAACGTAAAGACAGAAGAGTAAGAGACCCAGGACAGAACCCTGTGAAACACCCAGATTCGTTTCTAGCCACTCGAAGTTTCCATTTTTATTGGAAATGATCATCTGGGTACGTCCTTGTAAATATGATTTGATCCACAGAAGTGCTGACCTGGACAACCCCAATCGACTGAGTTTATGCAGAAGTTTTGTCGGTGATATAGTGTCGAAGGCTTTGCTAAAATAAAAAATGAATAGTAAGGTCAGTTTTCTGTTGTCTATGCCTAATCGAAGATCATCGGTTAACTTGAGGAGTGCTGTCTCAGTGCTGTGGTGCTTTCGGAATCCGGCCTGGAGGGGCTCTGACAAATTATTTTTATTTAGAAACTACGTGATTTATTCATAGGCGATTTTCTCGAGCATCTTGGAGAGGAAGCAGCGTAGCGCTATAGGACAGAAGTCCCAGACCGTTACCGGTGTTGCATTCTTTTTAAGTGGAATGACCTGCGCCTGCTTCCAGGAGCTCGGAAAAATACCCTGCGCGAAAGAGGAGTTAAAAATTCCATCCAAAAATTCCCCGATAACGGGTTGAGCTTTCTCGATCACCTCTTGGGAAACACGGTCCGCCCCCTTTGCCTGCGAGGAGAAGTGGGAGATTGCTAAAACCACGTCACTTAGAGCAACCGGCTTGAAGCAAAAACCCTCGTCACCTGCCAATAAAATAGCGTTCGTCGCTTCTTCGATGTTTTCTGTGGGGGGCACGGAGATTCCAGCGAAGTGAGCGTTCAACTCCCCGTGCGAAGTTGTGAAGGTCCTCCTCTTCTCGCTTTGGTAAGAGGCCGCTATTACGCATTTCCTTCCATATACCCCTGTTAGCATCAAGAGCGTCTGAGAGATCGTTATAAAGAAAGGAATTACGCTCTTGAGTATTGCGTAAATCAACCTCGTTACTGAGCCGAAGGAACTCATCAAAAACCTTCGCACGCCCTGTGTGTATGTAGCGTTTATGGGCTGCGTTGCGTTCGCTAATCAGTTGCTTCAGCTCTGGACCAATCCAAGGAGCACTTTTTTCATAAGGTTTAATAGTTTTTCAAGGTGCTAGTTTATCTATTGCTGTATTTAAATTAGAATTTGAGGAAATTTATGCGCTATCCAAATCTGATTCCATGGAATCCATGCTTACTCAGTCACAGCGCGCCAGCAATTCATTAAGAAATGTAGGACAAATGTTTCTGTAGTCTCTGTAAGAGAAGGAGTCTCTTACAGGCGCTGGTATAAAGTGATTGATGGAGGCATCAATGATAGCATATCTGCCGAAACTGGATAAGCATTGATTTGCATGGTGAAGCACCTCGTTATTTTTGTCAGTCAGAATGACGTCAATCCATGTGTGAGAAGTCGGCGTGTGATGGGTTGGGCCATGCGGCACAATTTGAACAGACAACTCCTTGGCTAAATTACGAATGGTTTTTGCGTCCGCATCGGATGACAAATCAGCATTCCGATCCCCCACGATAAATTTATGACTGTACTCACTATTCAGATCTCGCAAGACATCGGAAAGGTTGTTGTTTGCTTGCATAGCAATATTTTGGAGTCTATAAATAACACCAACCAAAATAGGAACAGAGGTGCCCTGCTGTACACGACAGAATAAATACTCAGGGACTGAGGGCCTTCGCAGTTCATCCGTCGTTGAAGAACTTCGTAATGATGAAGTCGTTTCGTACATACAAGGCAAGTCCACCGCCATAGATGTTGCGATCCTGCGTGAGCACCGAGTAGCCATCAATCCGAATGAGACCGTCATCGACGTCCGGGCCCAGCCATGATTCTGCAATGCCAAAAATGTGGTAGGTGAGATCTTCAGCAAGATACAGCTGGAGATTGTTTAGGCGTGGCATAATAGAGTTAATATTTAGAAAGCCCTCCTTGAGGAGACCCCTATCCCCCCTCCCTGTAGAAGCCACCGAACCCAGTCATGATGCCTGCTGCGACGCAACAGCTTGTTCTGCTCCCTGCCTCGCATCGTCACTCAAGACTTCGCTGTCTTTGATGGGCTGTTGTTATTTGGGAGCAGACTAACTCACCGTTTGGATGGCTTGTAGGTCAGCAGCAGTGGCAAAGACATGCGCACGCTCGCCGCCCCTCCGTCTGGCCAAGAATCTGCCGCCCGAGTGCCAAATATACTTAAAGCCCAGCCCCTGGACGATGGTCCGCAGACTCTTGAATGTTTCGAATTTTTCGTGGGGCAACATCTCATTAACAAAAATTTTATGATTTGGCACGCAGGCAGTCGATACGAAGCCAAACAGTTTGGGATCAATATCGCTCTTGGTAAAACAATTGGTGACGATCGAGCGTTTAGCTTTTATCGCATCTCTGACTAGGCTTGGACTGCTGAGCCTGACTATACAGGTGGGCGATGCACCTGGTCGCGATGCCAAGCCCCAGACCGTCTTTCTAAAGTGGGAAGGATGGTCTTGAGCACTGCAAAGGCAGTTTGATTAGCTACATCCTCAGATACCTCACATTCTTTTTATATAATTCCGTTAATAATTACTTCACAGGACTCAGAACCATCAGACCCGGGGCTTAATCCGGGAGACGACCGAGCGTACGGGTATATATGTGCGCACACGTCGTTGGCTGTGTGGGCGGGGCTGTCAGTTACACAAATGACTGAGTTGATTACCGCTTTTTGGCTATACACGCAGTATCCCTGATAGTACACTGGAGATCTTGAAAGCTGCTAACTGCAATGTCCAATTTATCCTTTAACATAGAGTAGTTTTCGAGAAGCAGCTGACTTTTCTTAAGTAAAGTTTCAAACAGGGTATTCTATTTGCTAATTTGCACCTCGGGAACAGAGACTCACGCAGGTAGCTCCGCATTGGTGTTTAAACCCGCATCGCTTGGTGCGGTGGCGGCACTACGCGACACAAAGCTTCGGCTCCCGAGGGGTCTAATCTCGTCCAACGGCTTTTCGAGCATGCCAAACCTTTGAAATAGAAGCTCCACTGTACTTACAGGGATGAGTACATTTGTAACGCCATCTAGGTTTGCGTCCCCCTGTGATGGAAGCTGCACCCCGATGGCGGCGTCAAGAGGTTTGGCGGGCGAAGATAAATTCTTTGCAGTCGTCGTCGGTGTCCAGAGAGAGATAGCTAGATTGTTTATTTGCCTTCACGGCAAAAATTAAAATACATTATGTAGAATATGTAAACAAGTCAAATACAATATAGAAGTCAATATCTACTAAGCATATAAAAATAGGAATTTCAAAAAAAAAATATTACACGACATACATTATAAACAAAATAATTTTTAAAAAACTGTAAATCACCAGACAGTTATCGCATGACGTATAATCATAGAAATACTCATTTTCAAATTATTATTAAAATACTAAGCATAATGTAACTAATAAAAACAAAGAAATAAAAGGCATAATATAACAGTCTATGTTTAGTAAGTATCACAGTGAGCAGATATCACAGTCGTCGATGAGGCAAAATACTATACCTAACTAAGCCTACGTAGTACGCTATCGCTGGCAGCTCCAGACCGCTTACGAAGGGATAGGACTCGCGATCGAAAAGATATTGGCGCAATACCCTCTTGAATCTATTATATGATGGGATGTGGCGTAGGGAGAGGGGGAAAGAGTTCCAGAGACGTGCTCCCTGTACCTGAAAGGATCTCTCACCTGTCTCATAGGACACTGCAGGAAGTTTAAGTTCCGGCTACACTGCCCTGCTGGAGGGCCGAGGATTGTGCTTCTCAAAAAAAAAATCAGCCAAATAACTGGGCTCTCGCATGCGTGTGATTTTTTACATTAGTAAGGCTGAGAAATATAATCTACGAGAGTCCATTCGAAGCCATCCCAGGCGCCTCCAGTAGGGAGTGATGTGTACATCTCTTTTAACCCCAAAGATATATCTCACACCTATATTGCTTAATCTGTCCCGCCTCGTCCATTGCTCGTTCGTCGTGTCCAAGTATACAACCGTACAGTAGTCTAAGTGAGAACGTACCAGGGTTTCGACTAATCTTCCGCGGAGTCTCTCGGTGGTACAAGCCCTAATAAACCGCAGACTGTAAAGGACTTTATTTACTTTTTTTGTAACTTGGTCAATGTGCTGTTTCCACGGCAGTTTACTATCCAGGGTAACACTGAGACTCACAACCTCGCTACTGAACGGGATGAAAACCCCGTTCTGCCTCTCAATGCATGACAATTCCAATGAATTAATATCATTAACATTTTTCCTCGAACCAAAAACAATTGCTTTAGTTTTGCCAGCATTGAGACACTGTCCCGAATTCCTCACCCATTCAGACACCATTTGCGCCGCTTCAAATAGTCGCCTGATACCCTCCGTGATTTTATTTTTGGTGGTTTGTACATAAATTTGCAGGTCGTCAGCGTAAAAAATGTGCCTGATTGTACGTCCGTCAAGTACGTCCCGTAAGTCATTTACATAGAGGCAAAGCAGTAGCGGATCCAGGATGGAACCCTGTCGCACAGCTAAATTTTTTTTCAAGACAGTCAGAATTACCATTTTTAGAGGTAATAACCATTTGAGATCGACCTTATAAATAAGACTTGACCCACAGGAGAGCCGACCGGGAGAACCCAAGCTGACGGAGCTTCCTTAGTAACTTTGATGGTGATACCGTATCAAATGCCTTACTGAAGTCAAACAATAGGAGGAACGTTATCTTCTTTTTGTCAATAGCCATGCGTAAATCGTCCGTCAGTTTAAGTAATGCTGTCTGAGTACTGTGATGTCTTCGAAATCCGACCTGAAGGGGATCGAGCAAATAATTGCTATTAAGATACTCCGTGATTGAGAGAGAGAGAGAGAGAGAGAGAGAGAGAGAGAGAAAGCCAGCGGCAGCCTGTGTGCTGCGTCTACGGCCTGTGTGAGTGGGAGAGAGGGTACGCAGCGGAGCACCAGTTCGAGTGAGAGGGAGAGAAGGCCAGCGACAGCCTGCGTGCTGTATACGGCCGGTGCGAATGAGGCGGGCGGCAATAGAAAGTCCTGTCGGAGAATGAAAGAGGGAAGGGAGATAACGAAGACATCTCAGCCGACCTAGCGGAGGCACTTACGCCGTAAAGGTGCGTTGCCATCACCGCCACATGCGTTCAGGTAAAACCTGAAGTAAAAATCGATTTAGGATTCGAATCCTCGCGCGTAACAGATGGCAGCAGAACCATCGTGTTTTCACTTGCCGAATAGGACTACCACCATCGTGCGAGGCGGTTACGCATTACATAATCAGCTAATTGGAGGGTTGATTAGACAGGAAAGATTGTCGAGGATGCTCGCGCACGGCGTAAGTCGAATTAACCACTGTCACCCTATTTACCGCCCTTGGAGATAGAGAGAGAAGGAGGATACTGATTCGAACAAGAAGACGGAAACCGTGCGCGAAGCACGTTTTCTCGTCTATTCCACATTGGGTCGTCACAGGGCGCACACGTAAAAAGTGGTCGAGTGTAGAGAGAGAGAGAGAGAGAGAGAGAGAGAGAGAGAGAGAGAGAGAGAGAGAGAGAGAGAGAGAGAGAGAGAGAGAGAGCAAGTAGTAGTTAGAGGAGGAGTTAAAGATAAAGCGACGAAGTAGAGAAGAAGTAGAAGAAATAGAGTGAGGGAAAGTGGAATAGCGGAGAGAAGAAGCAGAGGGAAGGTGCGAGAGGAAGAATAAGATAGAAGTTGACAACAACCGACGGAGCGGTAAGCGATATAGTATGCTGTCGTCGGGTGGCTTATCTTTCTGCCCCCGACCCTCACACATTGAGTCCGCGCTTAAGAGGATATACTCCTAAAGCGATAATAAATGACAATACAAACAAACAAACAAACATCCGAAATCGATATATATCTATTTTTCATTGTTGTTTTTTGCGTACGTGCGTGTGGAACTCTCTCTCTCTCTCTCTCTCTCTCTCTTGCGAGTGCGCGTGTGTAAAGGCCAAAGCGCGGCCATTTTGAATCTCCGCGTGTGCAATTCTTTCATTTGTAAGTTACGTAGCGATAGTATATAATAAATTAATAAATTGTGGAAGTGTTCATTCGAGGTTTCGAGATATTTATTTGCTTTTTGCGTCGAAGTAAGAGTTGGTGGATCTAGAATCCCCCCCCCCGTGTTGCGTATCGTTGTAAGTTCGCGGTTCTCTAGGTCTCGTTCGCCCCAGTCAGTGAATTATTCACCGAGGGTTTGCGACCGCCCCCAGGTCGTCACGCCGTTACCAGCACCCGAGAGTCCAGGAGTTCTTGCTACGCCAGCTGCCGTACAGAGGAGAGGGAGAAAGAAGTTTTTTGACACCGCGGCCTGGCGCCCAAGTTATCATAAATTCGGCCGCGCGACATTCGGGAGGTAGGTTGTGGAATAGAGGCTTGTTTTTCCTGTGTTAGAGGTATGGTAATTTCGCGTGAATTAGAGTTTTGTAGTAGATATTAACCCTCGGGGCGAGCTTGGACGTCGGAATTTGGAGAATAAAAAGTACCACGTCACACTCTCTGGCGTAATAATGTGACCTAAAAAGGGCACTTCTTTACGTAAAAATTCACTTTTGTCTAAATGTACTTTGAAATTATATTTTTTCAATTTTTTTTTATTTATTACCAGAGTTACATTCGTAACTGTTACATAATCTCTTAGTAGAATTATTTTCATAAGATACAAGGAACGCTGAACCCCTGCAGAGGAAATGATATTTCTTGTTCGCAAGTCCGGACTAACAATATCCTGGTTAGTTGTACTGTGTCAGTACACAGTAATTACCTCCAGCCTTACAACTCTTACACTCATACATCCACACTAACACTGAATCACACTTAACATCCACACTAAGCCAGAATCACACATTGTTTGGAATTATAGAGATTTCTCTTAATCCCAAAACTTAGCAACTTAGAAAATAATTCATTTTTGTGAATTTAATTTCTGTTTTTGTTATTTACTACATATTGCTTATTATTAACATTCTATAAAATTTGTATTCACAAAATAGAATACATAAATTTTTATATATAACTAAGCTAATAACGATATATATCTAGGATCTTTAGTACTATCACACTTTGTTCTTGTTACACAGTGTGAAGTCGCTGTTCTAGACTATTTCAATCAATTTTTGATGTATAAAGTATATTTATTCATTATTCTTCACCCAGTCTTTTATCTTCCTGGTGTTCGATTTTTTTTCTATGTCAAGTTTTTTATATTCATTTGGCATTCTATTATAAGTATTGATTGCCTTAATATAACTGTTTTTATTACTTACAGTCTTATATTATCTAGGTGGGATTGTTATTTTCTTCCTAATTTTACTGACAGAGTTAATGAACTGTTCTTTGTTATTATTGTAGTCATACCGCAAACTTCCTTATTTGCACATTATGTCAGTTTCTGAGACGTTTTTTATACATAATGGCAGTTTCTGGTACTCTGAGAGTTATCTGGGAATTACCAGAAAACTTTTGCGTATAATGGTCGTTTCTGGTACCCTACGGGTTATTTTCACGACGTTTTTTCCGTTAATTTTTTCCGAAATTCATGTAGAATACTATAGAAACTAAAGAGGGCGCCGCAGGCGTTACTATAGAAATTCAATAACCTGAGGGCCATTATTTCTTTAGTCACTTATCTATAGTTACTGTTTTATTCTAGTTTCATTGTAGAATGACCCTAAGAATTTAACATTGGGTTACCAGAAACTGCCGTAGCCCGCATACATTATATGCGCATAGTAGTTTAACGGGTTTCTTGTTGGAAAAGAGTTTTTATTTATTATTTTTAAAATTCTTGTTTGTACTGTTTGCAATAACTGTAATTTATTTTGGTACGCGCCACCCCAAGCAATTATGTCGTAGCTTATTAACTCATTAATACCCATGCCTATCCTGGGATATCTAGAGCAAAAGTAGCTATTGGATGTAGGACAAGGCAACAATTATTGTTAAACAAATTAATAACAAATGGTCTTTTTTTAAAACTGACAGCAGCAATCGATTTTACGGAAAAAATTACGTAGAAACCCATAGCTTCGTCATTTCACGAAAAGTAAATGGTTAACGGTTTTTGCACAGACATCAAAAGACTTTGTATTAGAGTAAATTTCGCAATTTTTTACTGTTTTTTGCAGGTTTATTGCATCGAAAGTATTTGAAAAATATGCAAAATATATAGTTATTCTTTACTAATTTTTCCCGGATAATCGATTCCCGCTATCAGATTTTCAAAAAATAATTTTGCAATAATTTGTTTAAACAATTTTTTTTAACAAATTGCAAATTGGTTTGGTTTTTTCGCTTCTTTTCGTTCGTTTATTTTTGGTCTTGTCCTATTTTCAATACTTAGTTTTACCAAAAACCTTCTGGTTTGGGCATGGGCACAAGCGGGGTTTGGCCTTTTTCAGATTTGTTTTATTGCTATTTATTTATATTTTTTATAAAACAGTCATTGACAAAAAAAATGACGAAGTTATGGATTTCTACGTAATTTTTTCCGTAGAATCGATTACTGCTCTCAGTTTTTTTTTTAAAATCATGTGTTATTAATTTGTTTAACAATAATTGTTTAAACAAATGTAAAAAAAAAATTTTGTTACTTTTTACTTATTTCCAGGCCTTGTCCTACATCCAATAGCTACTTTTGCTCTAGATATCCCAGGATAGGTATGGGCATTAATGGGTTAAACTATGGAAAAAGGCGTAGTATATAATCTTCAATGTATTGACTCCCATAAATTTAGATATTTTGTTGAAAATGAAAATAAGATGTCTTGTTTTGTTTATCAGGTGTTCAATATGTTCATCCCATCACATGTTACTATTGAAAACAATGCCTAAATATTTAGTGCTATTCACTCTCTTAAGTGTTTCATTATTAATTCTAATTTCAATTTTTTGTACGCTATCACTGTAATTTCCGAAGGTTATGTATATTTAAGGTTAGTTTATTTAATCTGAGCCATATGGCTACTTTTTCGAGGTACTTGTTTATTTCTTTTTCTACGTTAAGTTTTGCCTACAGCTATTACTGCTGTGTCATCCGCATACGACAGTACAGAACTTTCTGGCATATCTATTAGCAAATCATTAACATTGTGACGATTCTCTGTTATTTGACGCTCAATGTAATATATAAGGCGTAAACACACGTACGGCCGAAATAAAGGCAAAGGAGTGGGAGGCAATATAGAGGCGATGTACGGAGTACATTATCGAGACTCGCCCTCTTCCATCTGGGCTGCCGAAGAATCCACACGTCCGAGACCAACGCCGATTCAAGTTTAAAAATTACCAATACTTGGTCCTTACGTTCATTCTCCAAGTTCTGACATTCATCGTATCAAGGATAAAAAAAAGTCATCGTAATAAGGATTGGGAATGGACGGAGATTAACGTTGGACTTTTCTCGCCATTGTATATTGCCCTACAGTTCTGTGATTCGGGTTTTGTTTATGAATATCTCATGAAAGAAAATAATCTTGCACGTGCATTCGTATGAACTCCTTAACTTTTGTATCGAATACATTGTTTGCGTTAAGTATTAAGAGATGACATAAAATCTAATGATTGAAAGTAAACTCGTTGATTATCTTGATTGTGAGTAAATTGTTGGTTTGAATTGAACGTGATCGCATTATTATTCCTCCATCCCACTTCAAACATGATCCACGAAAATATGAGTATTATTTATATGTGAAAGACATATGAAAATATTACATTGGCGCCTAACAACGGCTAAACTTATTTGCTTATTAAAGTAATAAGATTTTAACTGAAGTGCGTATGGATAATGAAAGTGCGTACATACCGCGTCGCGGTAGGAAAACAAAAAGAAAAAAATCTTAATTATAGTTTAAAATTAGGTAGAACAACAAAACGCATAAAAATGACTGGGAAAATTCCGGTACCTAATCAATTATTAACGATACAACAAGATGTGGAACGACAAAGGACTGAACTTGAAATACAGCAGGCAGCAATACGATAACAGCAAGCTCAGTTAGAGCAGGAAAGAGCAACTTTACAACAGGCCCAGTCACAAAAAATTCAGCAATTGCGAGCACAATTACATCAAGCTCAAATACAAATTGACGAGGCACAGAGAAGGGTTCAACAGCAGATACCATTACCTTAGCCGAGATCAAATAATGCGAATATACAATCTGTGGCAAATGTAAGTCCGTCGGAGATTTGTAATGTTGTAAGTGCCATAGCGGTAAATCAATTCGATATTAAGTTGCCCACTTTTTCAAATGAAATAGAACGTAATCTCCAAGAGTTTATTGAAGAATTAGAACAATTTTTCCGCATTAAGAATATTAAAAACGATAAAAAAAATGAGTGGCGAAGAGTCAGCATTATCGGGAAAAGCGCAATTTACGCTTAGTATGAAGAATTAAAAAATTCATTTATTACGGAATTTTACTCAATTCCGACACAGGTAAAAGTGAAGGGCGCTTGGGCCGGTCGTCGGTATCACCCGCAGGATGGAGATTTGCAAACTTATTATTATAAGCAATTATAAGGAGTTTGAAAAAAACTACACGATAATACAGCAATTTTCATACTGGGTGAAACAATCTCTAGCCTCTTGCGATTTTCAAAATGCGAATTTAATAGCTCAAACTTTAGCACACTTCGACGTTATTCGAGAAGATAAACAACGCGAACGTAAACAATTTCTCGAGCAGACCCCCGCGAAGTACACGTTAGGCAGGTACAAGTACACGATAGTCAAGTAAATAATAATAGATATAATCGGTTTTCAAGTTATAGAGGAAGAGGAAATAGAAATAGGTACCAGAATTCTAATAATACAAATAATGTATATAATGAAAATAATCGTTATCAAAATCAAGATTTTTCAAATAATGCGCATATTGAAAACAATAGTTGCAATACCAGAAATGATACACAAAATATACCGTATAGACGCCCCTTAAATGCGTCGCACGAAATTAATTATAATAATAATTGAGATATAAGCCAAGGAAATGAAGGAAATTCTAATCAGAATAATTTGAATGCATAACAGACGCGCTGAGTAGTAGCCCGACAACGCGTCAGATGCGGTACGATTTCGCGAAGGAATTCGAAGATGGAATCGACGGCACGATGCGCTCATAAGTGAGCAAACTCTTAAATAGGGTAGCACTATCACCACACGTTAAAATACAAATAAATGATATAGAAACGTGGTCATTGTTACATACAGGCAGCCAAGTAACTGCTATTTCAGAATCATTTTATGAGAAGATAAAACAAAATAATAAAATAATGGAACTACCCGTATCTAACGTGACAGTGTCGACGGCAATAGGTAAAAAGGGAACAGCAGTTATAAAACATGTTAAACTAGATTTTCAAATTGACAACTATGTAAATAGTTTCGTATTTTTGATTATTCCCTACCTATCTAGTGAAGTTATATTGAGTAACGATTGGAATTTATTTAACGGTACCATTATTAATTATAATAAGAAATCGATTCAACTAAAACGAAAAACAATCCCACAAATGCTAACGATGTTTGAATCCAATACTTTCCAAAAAATTATAGCTACACAAGAAGGAGAAAATATAGCGATATATATAATAAATATAATTGAAAAAGAAATAAATAAAGAAAGTGAAATTGCTAAAGCTCGTGAAAAGGTAGTAAGAAATACTAAGGAGACATATAACAAAAAGACAGAGGTCGATGATTATTTAGATAGTTATGTGATGACGTTGATAAATGTTGATTCTCTCGCGTGTAAACTTACATCGCTTAACGAACAACAAAAGGGTATTGTAATAAACTTGTTAAAGGATAAACAGAAATTATTCTCTGATAAACCTGGCTGCGCTCGCGGTTATTTATATGAAATTAAAATAATAAAAAAACATTCAATAATAAAAAAGAATTATTCGATACCTTTAGCTTTAAGAGAAAAAGTAAGACAGAAAATTAGAATTATGTTAGGAATAGGGATTATTGAACGCTCAACTAGCCCTCACTGTAACCCGTTAAGAATCGTGCAGTAAAAGAACGATATTAGGATTTGCTTAGATGCACGCCATCTAAATACTTTCGTGGAAGACGATCATGAGGCACCGCCCATAATAAGTGAGATATTACAGGAGTTTATAAACGTACAATTTTATTCAAAATTCGATTTGACCAACGGATATTGACAAGTACCACTACACGCGGAATCTCGTCCATATACTGCATTCCTATTTGATTATACGATGTACCAATTTTGCCGGGTACCATTTGGATTGAAAGTTGCCGGTAGCGCTTTCATACGCGCGTTGAAAAATGCATTAAGGTGGTCATCTACCTAATGGCCTCTCAGGCCAAAATCACCTGATAAAGATAAATAACATATTAATATCATAAAAATACATATGTGTACCATAAATACCACTTATTCTGATTACCTAAGGCCACCTTAGAAATCTTCAAATTTATTTTTCACAAAATTATGAGTTTTTCAAAAAATAAAGTTTGGCGTTACTTTTTTCAAGACTAATTGATGGATTTTAATGGGACAAAGTTCAAATGGCTTATAATATGTTCCTCTTTAGAAGTAAACTATGAAATTGCGAAAGTTTTTGAATAAGTATTTTTTATAGCAAAAACTGCTTTTATTTCCTTATTTTTTTGACTTTTCGTAAATTTTTGTGGTTTTGAGCATAAAAAACATATTTATTCAAAAAATAATTGCAATTCAATAGCTTACTTCCAAAGAGAGACATATTACAAGCAATTTGCACTTTGTCCCATTAATATCCATTCACTAGTCTTGAAAAAAGTAACGCCAAAGCTCAAAATATTGGATTTTGAGAAATAAGCCTTTAAAAAACCGCTGCCAATACATTGGCACTTAACTTCCACAAACTTTATATATTATTCCATTATTATTTTGTCAGAATAAATTAAAATAAAGTTTCTTATTTCTTAAAATTTAATTATTCTGAATGGCTCTATTTTTTGTTTTTCCTGAAACATAAAAAATATGTATTAGTAATGATAATTT
>JAYJLV010045032.1:0-21737 GCA_036873485.1 Torymus texanus
AAAAATTTGTAAAAATAAAAAAAATAATATAATAACAAGAAAAAAAAGATTTTTACATCAGTCAGCAAAATAAAATGAGAGAGAGAGAGGAAAAGTGAGGGATTAGAGGGAAAGAGGAAGAGAGAGAGAGAGGAAAAGTGAGGGATTGGAGGAAAAGAGAAAGAGAGGGGGGGAGAAAGAGGAGGAGAGAGGCGAGATATGCGACACATACTTCAGGAATAGAACATCAAAGTAGAGAATGCAAGCTTTCATGCGCCTTTATTAGAATAAAATGTTCATTGCTCTCAAACTCATGGGAGTTAAAAAATGAGCATAAAATATATATACAAATTATACATATTTTAAAATAACTTTATGGATTTGTGCGTTTGCGTGAGATAGCGTCATGAAAAATAGTTTTGAGTATTGTTTAATGTACACAATAATAAATTGCAAATATGAAGCAATTATTGTTATTTTATTAACTTAATATTGTTGATACCAGATAAATCAAATTTGTTTATGAGCGATATGCTTTCTCTTAAAAATTATTTGCATTGGTCAACAAATGCAGTTTTAAAAGAAACTCAGAAACCAATTCATGTCTAAATAAGAGCATTAAGTAATGGAATTTTTTAACAGTACGGCAATGGAAAGACTTTCCGGAGATGCGGACGTGAGAGACATTTCCAAAGGCGATCCGAGAATGGTAGAGGCGGAACCATCAGATATTTTCTTATTACCTCAACATAAAGATTTTACCAATGATGATGAGGCAATAAAATTTGGGCTTTTCAAAATATTGGTAAGGTTTAATGCTAAAATGACTAAAATTACTAATTTTTATTAATATTCAACATTTTTCTTTTACAGAAAAATATCAATGAAAAAATGAAATGAGAAACCTTTTAATTTGAACATCATTTATCATGCGAGATAATCAAAATGTAACCAAAAGTTCCAAATTTTAATTCACGGTGGTTTATTTCTTTCTGCACTATGACATCAAGACTTAAAAAAGAACCAGAAAGTTGCAAGTTTTGACAATCGGGATATCTAAATACTTATCCAAAAGCTATAGATAAATAGTTATCCTGCACCTTTATATTTCATTTTCATTGTAAAATATTTTAGTCCTTTGCTGTAATCACTGAGCAAGTATGTGTTTACAAATTGACGCATATGTTCGATTTACAGTTAGTTAACGAAGTTTAACATGGAAAATATAAGGCTTGGATTTTCTAAGTCAAATCTTCAAACAGAAAATAATCAACTATAATTAGTATATTTACAAAAAAAAACTATTGAAACTTCTTACAAAAATATGATAGAGAAAAATCTGCATGTATCTAAACTATAGTTCTATATGAATCGTTAAACAAGTAAAAATAGTATTTGCTATTAAAGACTGGCAAGAACAAACATAAACAAAATTATATGTTGAATTTAGAAATTTTATCAATGAAGTATAAAGTATTTCAGCTCTGCCAATGACTTTCGCAGGCCAATTATGAGCGAGTAAAACGCATAAGACTCAATGAATATATATATAAAACTTGTTCCGCAAGTGTATGTTTTACTATACATATATTTGGATAGAGGAGAAAATTCTAAACCGAAAGTTCCTTTATCATTTTTTGATATAATAAGTAGTTTGTAATCCCTAATGCATCAAAATCGTTAATTTTTAATAGAAAATGTATATCTATAGATATTATAAATATAAATATAGATATATATTTTCTGTTAAAAATTAACGATTTTAATACATTAGGGATTACAAACTACTTATTATAAAAAAAATGGTAAAGGAACTTTCGGTTTAGACATTTCTCCTCTATCCAAATATATGTAGTAAAACATACATATTAGGAACAATTTGTATATTACATATACTAAATCTTTTCAATGTAATGAATCGTGAAGTGTTGTAACCATTGCGAAAAGAATGCATAAATTGTTATTTGGTTGATCGTTTTACTAAATTAAATAAATTTTGCATGATAATTTCTTAGATCTTAAACATTGTTTTATCGTTAAATAGTTTACTTTTTAAACATTTAAGCCAATACAATAATTTAAATTATCTTAAAAAATATAAGTTTTCATTGCCGAAATATTATTTTCTATTGTAGACATCTTTTTAAAAAATGAATATTTTAAAATTCAAACGTTTTATAATTCATGATAAACACCTACAAACTTTTCTCAGTGAGCTGTTAAATAATAAAACTATGATTTGATATTTAGTATTATTAATTAAAAATTTTAAATTCTTCTTTAGTTATGAAATAAATTTAAAATAATTGTCACGACTTTTATTATAACTTTTGTTCGATAGCCAAGGAAAATATGTAGAATGAAATTAAAATAAATTTCATTTTTGACGTGATGACAGTTTATTTTAAAATGTTGCAATGTTGTTAATGATATTTTTGTACGCTACGTTAATAAAATATAATTATGATGCGAGTTTAGAATAATTTTCAGAAAAATCGTTAAGTTGCCATTAGTAGATACAAGGAAAGTAATCATACCGACAAATTCCTAGCTTACCGACTAATGTGCATACAGCCCATAATAGTTGAAGACTCTAAGAAGATGTCGCTGTATTACAGTATTATGAATAATGAATTAGTAAAATATCTATTGTATGTATTCTTGACAAATTAAGGTTTTATTTAGGAGATGTAATAAAATATTTAAATTATTTTATACTAAAAATTACTAAAACTAATATATTAAAACGAGTTTCCTTTAAAATAGTTTCATAATAAAATTCACGAAATTATAAAACTAATATTATAAAAATAAATATTGAAACGGTAAGTTTTTATTTTGAATTTGTTTTCAATATCATAATAAAATATTGGTTTTCACAATAGGTGCCACTATATTTTTTGTACTGTTTAATCTACGATATTACATATCAATTATATTTTTAGGTACAAGAAAAAACATAATAGTTTTTAACATATTTATTTTTAATTAATATATATACATTTCTATATAATAAAAATCAAATTAAATAATTATCTTGATTTAAAGTTTAACATTATTATTTTTTAAAAGATCTGATTGGTATATAATTTGATTTTTTATTCTTCTAACGGATTATAAATAATAATATTGTACTCAAGCTTTTTGTTTACATAATAGTAATACATTATTTATCAATGAAACTGAAATTAGACTTTTTAGTAGTACTCCAATACACCACTGCCTAAAGTTCTAGAACTTTAATTAATTAGAAATAGTAACTCTCGTTTCTACAAGAGACTATGAAATTACAGATACATTTAGATTACATTTTGTAATGTGATTAAGTAACTTGCTTTTATTAAAAAACGTAACGTTGCTTGTGAAAATTTTCGATATTAATAGTCATGTTGTATTTATCAACATAAAAAAAAATTTGTTTTTGGTAAAGTTTTTACTGAATATATATAATATATCTTTATTTAAATAACATTGAAGAATTCGTGAGTAAATAATAGTATTAATTAATTTATTTATTAATCATATCGGATTGCCTCTCGTCTAATTACTTTCCGTTCTTAATGATTTACACAAAATTATAGAAGTGTTTCACTTTTGAGTTTCGGAGTAAGCCATGTAAGGACGACGAAGCGGCACCAACTGTAAAAAATAAAGTTATCGATTAAAAGATAATGCAACATATAACTTAAGAGCATACAACACACGTATATATAATACATGAAATCCTTCATTTTTACATCATGCTCTTAACACTTTTAAATTTGAATGATATGAGTAAATGACCTTAGATGTTAAATTATAAAACAAATAAAACGGCAGTATTGTATCATCAACTAACCAGCTTCCTAATAAATAACGACCACGAATTTGAACTAGGGCGGTCGTGAATCGAATTGAGAGAGTGCTGCTCTTGCAGGCCGTATCCCTGCGGTGACACCAGTGCAATGTTCTCGTCGTTTGACCTTGCGAGGTCATAGTCTACCTGTTGTTGCACCTCCTCTTTATTCCTCGCCAAATCGACGTCAATCTTGTCAGGATAGGATCGTTTGCCGTGACCCCCATAACAAGAATGACCGAACGCCGAGCAGCCACCTTGAATTGAAAATTTATTTATGTCAATTTTTTGAGACTTCTACATAGAAGAAACATTTATTTTACTATAAAATAAATATTGTTATTATTCCATAATATTAACGATTATAAATATTAAAATAAATAAGTTCATCCAAAAATTTTTTCTATTATTTTTAACAAATAATTAGAAAAGAAACGCTATAAAAGATTATCAAATATATGTTTAATATAATAATAAAAAATAAAAAAACACATGGATTAAATATTCTTTTTTTTATAATATTGTAAATCATATTTTGGAACTCTGTTTAGAATGTAACGGTTACTGTCGAATAGAATGAAAATATACAAAATACGATACTTTTTTAAAGAAATACTATTAC
The DNA here is from genome assembly GCA_036873485.1 of Torymus texanus. Taxonomy (NCBI): domain Eukaryota; kingdom Metazoa; phylum Arthropoda; class Insecta; order Hymenoptera; family Torymidae; genus Torymus; species Torymus texanus. The sequence goes on from JAYJLV010045032.1 coordinate 4,437, forward strand.
ACTTTATCGCTTAGTCCTTTAAGATAAATCTAATTAAATATTTTAGTATCGAAACCCAAGGATAGCAATAAATATAGAGGTGCTGAAACATACTGCGAATTCAGATATATTTCTGTATAATGCTTTAAAACGCACAACTTTGATGCTAAAATCATACTCTACTAATTCCTTGTACTCATAACTTTATATCGGTTCTTGTTTCTTTCTAAGTATAAAAAGTTTTCTTTACGAGAAGGAAATATAAACTGACATTTTGAGAACTTTATTTTTTTGTAGGTCAAGCTGATCTTTCGCAAATTAGTAAATCACGTAAAATGAAACTGTTATTTTCCTCATAAACGTAAGCAGAGCAAATTCGCTAAAGTGTTACATAAACACATAAATAAATCTCTGTGGAATGTATGAATACAGTTTAATAATATTAATCGTGTCTAAGTAGCAATTACAGAAGATGATGAAATTTTAACTCAAAGATTTTTCATATTTTTTTCTTTGTTAGATTTGGCACTGAGAAAACTGGTTTCCTCAAAACAATTTCCCTCATGTTTTCATTTCGACGAAAAATTAAAAGCAATTTTCTGTGTTTCTTCCGAAGAAAGCGCGCGGTTTAATATAGACGTTGTAACTGTAAGAAAATAGAAGGATGAAAATCATTTCCTACTTGTTTAGTTATGTGAATCAATTTATAGATCGTCAACTTTGCTGTACATCCTTGATTGATTTTTTTCAATATTTTCTTACCATCACTAGTTTTTTTTTGGCGAATCGATGTGTTTATGCTAATAAACAAATTCTTTTTAAAGTTTTGGAATTAGTTCCCAAGTCAATCGAATGAATCATGTAGATGATATACATTATCCGCTTGATAACTGTCAACACGTAACCGCTTTACGAACTCGTTATCGCAATTCTAATTATGGAAAAAGCAGCAGCACAATGCGCACACCGAAATTTTCTGTGAATCGACGGACAGACAGGGTACTTAATTGAAGAACATCCCCGTCTGTACGAAGAGCTGCTATAAATGTGCTAAGAAAATGCATTGTTTGAAAGCCTAAGTTCCTTTTCAATTGAGACCTATCCAGCAAAAATGTTCTATACATAAATAATTTTAGAAAAATATTTATTTACATAAAATATCGTTTTATCAAAATTCTTATTGATTAAAAGTATTGGCACACAACTGAATGTTTTAAACATTGCAAAGAAATAAATTATTTATTTAGTAGTTTACATTTGGCAATGAAGTATCTTGGATAAATATATTAAGAAAATAATTAATTTATTATTTTTACATAAAGAAGAACATTGAATTTAATTCAAAATTGAAATCAAATATGACCATATTACAAACTTTTATTTCAACTACTTAATCAATACTGTTACCAGTACTGGTTAGAGGCGTGATTCGTATGAGGCAGTTCTCGATCAGAACCTCATGACACCTTCTGCAGTGAAATTCTTATTTCAAAAAATTGATTATTTTGTTTTTTAATCATTTCCTAACATTGAACCTTATTTAAAATTATTAAAAATTTTTATTGTTGAATGAGTATTGTAAAATTGTTTGCTTTCCGATAATTTTATAAAGCTATTTCCTAAGAAAGCCCTTTTTTGATATATTTTGCATGGGATTTTTTTACTGTTATGATTCGCTTACTTGTGCATGCAATATGGAGTTATGCTATTATTACACCTTCTTCGATAAAAAGAAAATATTTGTATTGTTCTCTACCTCCTGTAATGTTCCCTGAGAATGAAAACATTGCGTAGATAAAAGATAAATTCGGTTATGTCTTCCAGAAAAAATATTCGTATTAAAAACAGGCTTACATATTTGGTCAGGACAGAGAAGTTACCTTGTGTACACTGTGCATTATCTGGATGTGGCAAAACGTTAAAACACATATTGTTTTCAGTAACAAATGTGGAGTGGCTCAATTTTGAATAATAATATTAATAATAATAATAATAATAATAATAATAATAATAATAATAATATCAGAATTAATTGTAAATAAATAAATAAATTAATAATTCGTGTTGTATACAATAATTGTCAGAAAAATTCGAATCAAATTCGAAAAAGAGAAGATTATTTTGTATAAAGTTGGAGTGGAACATAACACTAATACTAAAGATTTTAAGCATTTGAAAGGTTATTGTCTATACCGTTGACTCTTAGTTGATCTGTACAGTGGTGATGATGGACTGGTTGATGTGTGAGATATTAGCCCGAAGATGAAACACAGCGGTTCAATAAAATATATTGAGTGTAAAAAATTTAGAAACAATAAATTCCAGTAACAATGACAATGTTGACAAATATAAAATAAACAGTACATCCGAGCCAACGTAAGTGAGAATTTGCAATTTGCTAAAGTCGTAATACATATTACGGATTACGCGACTACTCATTCCAGTAAATGTGACGTTCGAATGATTATTTAGGGATGTGTGTTGTAACAGGTAGCATTGCATCATCGCAGATGGAGCGGTTATTTTTGGTAGGGCTGATCAAAAGCCGATATGTATCACTTGAGATAGCTAACCGAGCGTTAAATACACTATAGGAATAATGTGAGAAATAAAATTCGATGATAGTTACGTCATGATTGAAATGCTTTTTATGAAGTATTTATTAGCTTTCATTTGGTTTTTATAGAGCTGAAATTCATTTTAGCGATAAGGGTTTATACTGATTAAAAAAATAATCGATATTTTATCTCATCTCGATTATACAGAGAATCATATAAATGCGTCCTTTATTGAATTACCTTTTTAGAAGTTACTGTCGTTTAATTATTTTCTGTATTAGTAAACGTTTTTGTTATCGTTTATTTTAAATGAAAAGTATAGTATAAGATATTTTATTCTTAAATGAAATTACATTTGGCGATATTATTCACTAGCTGTAAAACTGATTGTATCATAACTAACGGCTTATTAAAAAATTAAAATCATACATTTCGACAGTTGTGCGGGAAAGCGATTTTATCCTCGAGGGGATGTTTGCGCTCGAACGAAGCGAGGGTGCAGAAAAGAGCAAACGATTTTAAAATCACTTTCTCGCTCGTGTAATCAATAGTATTTTTTGACACAACATGTACAACGCTTGATTTAGCACATGATTTTTTATTCAAGCGTGCTAAAAAACCAATAATTGAAATTTTTCGTTTCAGTTACCCTTATAAAAAATTATGAGGGCAATGTATGGGCCATATGTGGATCCTGAATACTATAGATTTAATTGTATTATTTAACTTTGACAAACTGATTTTAAAGATTGCGGCAAATAAATAACTTTTTCTAATATCTACACTGTCAAAATTATACGAATACTCTCGAAAATTCCATTAAAGCTATCGAAATCCACCGGTGCGTGCGATTCGCGAATGCATCCAGCCGTAATTGCTAAATCATTTTCAACGACAATCAAAGGAAAATTAGACTGGAACACGCGCAGATAACCGTTAAGCACTACCTACTTCGCTCGCGGATCACGTCGACGTCGCCTTGCATGCTAACGCGATATATTGCCGTTGCCGAAAAATGAGAAAAGCAAGAGCGTCAAAAACAGCTCACAACTGCAATGGGACACTGTGGTGCACGTACGCACGCCCACGGGTGCGTATAATTCGATGCCCGTCTCTCGCCGGGGGACAAATAGCCACGTGACGCACGCGTCCATGGACACGAGTATAGGATATTACACGAGGGCACACGATATGCGCTGCGTTAATTTTGAGCGGCAGCGCGCTGCCTTAGGGCCAATGCGATGGCGATGACGGCGCTGTCGATCAGCCTGTTAAGGGTCTGCGACTATATTCGAGCTATATATAGGCGAGCTGTTGATGCCGGGACCTTCACGATTCCTGTGCGTGCGCGTTTTCGGGTCGAAGAATATGTCTCTCATTTCCATCGTGCGCTAGTAATAGCAATTATTTCGTTGACAAATGAAATAGATTCCTAAGGCAGTATTATTGTAAAAGCTAGAAAAAGAAATGTGTAATTAGAAACGGCGAAGGTACGATTAGCGAAAGAAAAGAATCTGTTGACAATCATAATTTTGATAATGGAATTTGGCATGTAAAATTGGTATATTTCAAAGTCGTGCAAAGTTTTATATGCTAAATGATGTTAAAAGTAAAGCGATGATTGCGGAGTTATTTTTCCAAAAAATAGACTAACCGTTTACACACACACACACACACACACACACACACACACACACAGACACATTGATAATAGAAAAAGTACTTGGACGAAATTATTAATATACAAAATATAATATACGAATAAAATTAATTTATCGAGAATCATCTAATAAACTCAAGTGACAATAATAAACTAAAGATTATAAGAATTTATATTTATAATATTTTTGTAAACTAATATATTTTTAATATTCACGGAAAAGCTCAAATCTCTAAAATAATTAAAATACTTTATTAAGCATATAAAGCAGCCCATTGAAACTCTATGGCTGCCGCCCACGCATATTCGTATCTCCACCGCAGACTAGACGTAATCGATTAATCCGAGCAAAGAAAGCCAACTGAGACACTAATAGAGTTCGTCTTTCTACATATATACACACACACACACACACAACTTGTTCCGAAAATGTATGTTTTACTACATGTATTTGGATAGAGGAGAAAATTCTAAACCGAAAGTTCCTTTAAAATTTTTTGATACAATAAGTAGTTTTTTAATCCCTAATGTATCAAAATTTATAAGGCAATATCTGTAGATATACATTTTCTATTAAAAATTACCGATTTTGATACATTAGGGATTAAAAAACTACTTATTATATCAAAAAATGGTAAAGGAGCTTTCGGTTTAGAATTTTCTCCTCTATGCAAATGTATGTAGTACAACATACATTTTCGGAACAATTTGTATGCATATACACCCATCTCTAGCTTTGAAAGAGTTCACACAGGGGAGACGATTCAGAAGACTCGAGTGTCCTCTTTTTTCCATTCACTCATTGTTGCGCAACGTCGCAGTCTCCTATTTTGGTAACGAAGAGTTTGGTAATCGAACTCGGATCGTTGAGCGCATACAGGATTTCATTGCTGCAAATGGCGATATAGTTGAGGATGGGTAATACGGCACTGTAATTTACTAGGAATGCAGTTCCACGGATTATAGGTAAGTCTGTGCGTACGCGGGACGGGGCTGCTTAAACGGTTTTAGGATTATTAATTGCTTAGTAGCTCATATCATTGATTGGATTATTATTAAAATCAAATTTGTAGAATTAACATTTATATACTCCATCTAAATGAATTTTATCAAGAGGCTACCTAGAAAAAATTATTTATTTATAACAGGGAGTGCGTGCGCCTGCGGCACCTTTTTCGTGTAAAGTGCACTCTGTTCACCTCACTCAGAATCATATATACTGAATGTTTCGAAAAAAAAGCAAGTATATCGATAAATATTGTTCTCTCCTTCCTAGTGGTGCTACTAGTTTCTCTCTGAAATCCTTTTTAATCGTCAAAAACTTCGTCAAGGTAACAGTTTGGAACCATGTTTTTAAAAAAATAACATTCTTTTCAAAATAAATTTTTTCATTCAGCAGTACAAGTCTTAACCCTTTTAGTCACAGGAGCTGATATATCGGCTACATATTTTTTTACCTTTTTTTATTTTTTTTTTAGTATTATGGATAATACTGGAATATTTTGCATTTTCAGATACCAAAAGACTTAAACTTTAGTATGATAAGGAAATTTTATAAATTTATAACTATTAATTATTGTTATAGATAAATATATGAAAAAAGTATGTTTTCGTGAAGTTTATCGTTTTTAATTCATTATTTGTTAAAATCTTTTATTCATTTTCAGAAACTTAAGCTTTATATTCCATTTTCAATGAAGAGAAGTCTTTATGCCAAGGAAAATTTACAATTTCCTTAGATTTCTTGAAAAAGGAGAATTCTGTACGATTCTGTTGTGTTTTGGGCAATAAAAACGTACTGTTCCAAGAAATCTAGATTAAAATTTAAATTAAAAATTCCTTTTTAGTTAAGGACTCTCTTAAGGTTTGTAAACATAAAGATTATAGTCGGAAAATAAAAGAATAAATCTTAAGTTTATGTAAAATGAAATAAAGATTCCAAAAAATGATATAACGAGGTTCGAGGATAAAATAGGAAGAAAATACGCGATCTTGGTTCTTCATATTCTATCAAACTCGTTTGGCTGTCGTTCCCGCGAATTCGTGCATATCAAGCGTTTGTTTACATCGCTCGAGCAATGTATTGGCGAACTGCGCGCAGAGAGAGAGAGAGATAGATAGATAGAGAGAGAGAGAAAGAGTGAGAGAGTGAGAGAGAGATAGATAGATAGATAGAGAGAGAGAGAGAAAGAGTGAGAGAGTGAGAGAGAGAGAGAGAGAGAGAGAGAGAGTGACTATCGCTGTTGTAGTCGCGCGCGATTCAATTTTAAATTAGATTCTCCTTGGCCGTTAACCCGCTCGCTCGCGAAAATTCCATGAAAACGGTTATCGTAGAGCGATACGGGCGTAGCGCAACATTCACGAGGACCGTTGCCGAAGAGCAACGCACGCAAGCAGCTCGAGTCACTCCTATGGGGTCTGAAGCTTCTGTGGGTAAAAGCTGGAGGTTAGGACCCGGTCTGAACTGCACTACGAAGTAGACCGAAGGATAAGGCCTGACACAGGAGCGGATTAGCGAGCGAGCGACAAGAGGAGTGCACACCTCTCCGGTAAGTCTTTTCTGTATTCCGGAATGTTACTTTCCACTTTCGACTCGCAGCGGTGAGCGGCAAGCAGCCGATGTCGCGTACACCAGCCCCAAAAATAATCATATTCATCCGCCCGCGCCGTCTTCTTGTCTGCGCGCAACGCAACGCGTACTTTCAATTGTATTGAGGTTTGAGGCGTAATGAATAAATCTTGTTATAGTTCTGACACACGGAAAAGTTGAGTTCGAGCACGAATTAAACATTTGTACGCGGAGTTTAGTTATAGCATCCCCGCAAAGTCAGATTAGACTGACTCCCGTTGTACCGAGTAGCACCTATGAATTCGGGAAATAGCTCCTGATTTTATCCCGATACAGTTCAATGAAATAAAGATTCCAACAAATGATAATGATAAATGATAAACAGTTTAAAATACAACGTAAACTAGTGTTTCAGAACCAATAAAAACTTACTGAACTAAAACAATTACATTCACATTACCAATATACATTTTGGGTGGTCGTAATTGGAAATAAATAAAGTGGTATGCAAGTTGATGATATAAAACCAAATGCAAGTAAGCAATAAAAAATTTTTGTTTTAAAATGAATTTAAATATTATTTTTGTAGTTAAAAAAACAATTTAAAACAAATTTCATTTATATGGTTAAAATAATATAATATATCGTCGTTAAACTGTACGGTACGTTTGTATTTCTCAAATATTGATTACAATTTCAAACACTGAGCTTTTCCCAAGATGCAAGTCTGCATAATTGCACATGAATTTTGATGTTCTTGAAACGTATTAATGGGATTTTGAATATTCTCACAAACCAAACAGAATTTGGTAGTGGACTTGAATCAGACGTCTGGTGTCTTTTGACCCTACGAACTGAACTAAAGTTCATCAAACGCGCGTAAGACTCGGAGAGTTACCATATAGTATATTATACAACTACACTTTCAAAAGTAGCATCTATGTGATAGAGGAAATCTTCTTATTATTGTGCCAAGCAGAAAATCCGTTTTATATAAAATGAATCTTCTGTAAATAAGAGGAATCCATTTGACTGTAAACTTTACAGACTTTTCTTTTAATATGTTATATATATGGTAGAGTCTCTGTCAAATCGAGTGGTCAAAAAAGCATTTTTCGCAATAGACATAAGAATAATTTTTTTGTCAAATTTTCTCAGCTTTTCAATAAAAATCTTTTTAAATCCGTACGTATATGCTTTCTCTTAAATATATCCAGATGAAACATACAAATTTAGATAATTAAAAGTTTGATGAGAACTTTCTCTACCAACTATTCATGAAGATACCTTTTTATTATCCAAAAGTGTCCGTATAAGTCCTGGAATGATTATCGATGTTGTATTTTAATAACTGGTGACATTACAATTAAATAGTGAACCCATTTTAGAATTACGACAATCCCCTGCGACAAGCGCATGCTGAAATAGACCCTTCTTTAATTGTGCTCTAAGATACGACGTTGTTCCGCTTATCTGTTGATCTATTCTATTTTTGTACAACGATATCATTTCATATATACACTGAGAAAAAAGTTTCGTAAAAATTACCATACTATCTCGTAAAGCCACCACAGATTGTAGAAACCCAAAAAATTACCATAGAAATTTTGCTAGAATTATGGGAAAATTAAGGAGTGCGGGAGCACTCCGTAGGCAAGTAACTGTCCAATGTAGAAGAAGGGCTGTTTTCTCCAAATTATTTTTCTTTTCTTTCTCTTCTCGATCAGCTGTTTTGTTCCGAACTCTGTTCTGTCGTGATTGGTCAAGCAACAAGTGTGTGTATGTGTGTGTGTGTGTGTGTGTGTGTGTAAAATATTTTTTCTTTTTTTACTTTTTATTTACTATATTGTATTGTTAAATTTATTATAAAATGTGGTAATTTTTTGGGTCTTTACAGTCTGCAGTGGCTTTACAAGATAGTATGGTAATTTTTACAAAACTTTTAATCATTTTTACTAAACTTTTTTCTTCTTTAACTTGTAAAAATACAAGTTAAAGAATGCATCTTTTGCTTTAGTTTACATTTTTAGAAATTTCATTTCAATATCATTAGAAAAAAGAGTCTAATATGAGAGAACGCGTTTTAAAATCTCAACAAATTCATTCTCCGGAAACTGAACTGAAATACTTTTTGTAATCATTAAATATTCTATAGAATCACGCCTAAACCAGCATATTCTATTTAAACATATTTCCTATGTAAACAAATACTTGATAGTTAACAGTGTTTACATCATGAGTCTCCTTTCATGACACTTAACCTATTACACAAACGATATATTGCATATACCTCTCAACTACTCCTTCATCCTTCATGCTTAAATTGCAATTCAACAGGTTACGTCAATATAAAGAGCGCCTCGTTTATGACTATGCATGCACGTGAAAGTTAAATGAATATGGCGTCGGTAGCCTGTTCAATTGCACATTATTATCCACCTAACGCTCTCTTTGTGAATCTCTTTAATTAAAGCGTAAAGATCACGTGGATCGCGTGATCACCCGTATGATTGGATTTACAACAAATTGGCACGTAAATATGGGTACATGATTAAAATTTTTTTTTAGGGTTTTGTTTTTCGTTCAACTAAATTTTACAGGAAAATTTCTCGTTCACTATTTTGGTGGATGAAATGCAAATTTATTTTCCTTTTCCTTTTTCTCTTGCTGCTTACGTTATCATAAATATTTTGTTACTGAGAATGTACGTCTCATTGGATTTAATTTTTTCTACTTCAGATATAACTTCTGTTTTCGCAATAAAAACTCTCCATGTTGAGTTATCAATGCCTATGAACATCTTTTATCTTGATTGCCACGTTATTACTTAGTAAGATATTTATTTACCATAAAAGCAAAGAATTTATAAATATTAATAGTGATTCAGTGAAAAAGTTGTGAATTTCTGAAAATACTGATACCTTCTAATCATTATGTATAATAACGTTCTTGAAATATTGGTTTATCAGAAAAGTTAAATCTCAAATTCGTGATGGTAGAAAAACGTATTTGTATTTAAAGGTAACTCATATTCAATATAATTCCTTTTCGAAAACCATATGCAAACTATTTACCTGCTATATTTACAAATCTATAGAGTTGGTTATGTAACTCATCGTCATTGTTTATTAGTTGACAATTGTATTCCCTATACTGAATCTCATAGCAACGTGCGCCAATCATAGCAATCGCTTAATCTCGAGATCAATTACTTAACACAATTCCACCTGCGCTAAGTCAGAAAGAACACGATGACGATAGTCATAGTCACCACCGTCGCCATCGCGCGGACGTCAGCTTTCGATTTTAGCGATTAATTGAAGTCCTAGCACTTGTACCGCGACTTCCCTGGAATAAACCAATTTGCGGTCGGGCAATCGATAAATCAGAAAATACCTCGAAACCAATCAACGCTCGCGCCTTCTTTTTTGCACTGTCTCTCCAACTTGTGAAAAACAAACTCTCAAAGTATACAACGCCTGCGCAAGTAAAGCCTCGCGGAAACTAAAGAGAAAGAGAAAGAGAACGAGAGAGAACGAAATGGAATTAATTTTGCCGGCTCTCGCGTGATCCCGATTTCAGGAAGCACGAGGGCCGCACGCACGTTGCTGCGCGCGAGCGCGATCGCGTTGATTCCTAATTGGCGCCACACGTGATGTGCGCAGCATAGAGGGTATGTGTGTGTGTGTGTGTGTGCTAAGCACGGACGAATGAATTATCGCATTATCACGGTGTTACAGTGAGGGATGGATTTCGGAGGGTGAGTTTTGGGAAATTCGATCAAACAGCGTGTCTGTCCAGATGATTTGGAGATGTTTCTACTTTAATATAATTGTGTATTTTTTAAGCATTTGAAATTCTTGTTCTATTAATTTTAACAAAATGTGATAAAAATCGAATTTTGTAACAAATTTTTAAATTTTAGAAACTTTAAGTTTACACGAGACAATCCTATGTATTTTTCGATACGAAAAAACTGAGTGTATAATACGAATGTATTCCTGTAGTTCCATACAAAGAATAGTGTAATAGGAACCTTATCCTACCAGCTATAACTAGATAACGCTAGCGTTCTGGACTGTATTGCACCATATCAAAGATACGAGATGATCTGGGCAGACCACGCCCTTCGTATTGGAAATTCTGTATAAACTTTGGGATTCGTTATTGAACATTAAAAAGAAAAAACAACTACAAAAGTGCAATTTAATGCTTGAAAAAAGTTGAGGACATTTCACATGTTATTTTTTAAAGACTTACAGATTTTTGTGATATATCGATGTACTTTTTTTACTTGAATTGACATAATTTTGGGCTAAACTTCAAATACCTAAATTCTGAAAAAAATCAAAATAATTAACCTTTTGCATATAGTGTCTATTTTTGACGAATCTTTGATAATACCCATTTTCTACAACAATTTTTTGCATTTCCAAATGTATCTCCACACTCTGTGTGTAAATATTTGTAAAAATTATACTTCACGGAAACATTTCATATGGTAACGGGAAAAAAGATTCACCTTATAAAGATTTCTTTCCAGACTGATTTTTTACAATATTATAGAAAATTATTCTTTTTACTGTTATAATTTCAATCTTCTCATGGAAGACTTCATCCCCTTTAATGCGATAGTCTTAAATCTTTTTTAAATAACTTACATATTATTTATGATGCATAGTCCGTTAGTTTAATCGTTGTATATTAGTAGTAGGTGTATTTAATTATATTATAAAATTGGTTAGACTAACAAAGTAATGAAGTAAAAGTTGTAAACTATGTTAGATTTTATTAATGTCGATTAATTGTTCCCTGGTAAAATTATTTAAATAATTGTGTTTTATAACAGAACATAAACTTAATGAAATACTAATGGTCATTATCTGAAAATGTTACGTGAAAAACTGATTACCACGTTATCCTCATAAACAGAATGAGAAAAACGTTATACAATAACACGAAAAATCAGGATTTTTCAAGATAAAGTGGACGTATCTGTTTATTAACACTCTCTCTGTCAGTCACGTCTCTGAGTATATATAACTTAATTAACTCTTGTTTCTACTCTATACATTTGAAACATCAATGAGTGTTATATCATTTTCACAGTTTAATAATTTTAAAAAGCATTAAGGCAAAATAAAAATTATTATTTTATTACAAAAATTGTTCAAATTAAATTGAAATGAGTATTACTCATTTACTAACTAACTTTTAATAGTGTTAAACGTTTCTAATTTTTCAAAATATTTTTAATTTACAACTACATTTTTATCACTTCTTAAAAATTTGACTAATAAAAAAGTGCTATTTACCTTCCTTTTTAAGTAGCTTTCAAAGTTACAATCACATGCACTTAGGTACCGAAAAAGTGTCAAATTTTCGCATGAATCATCTCTCAATTTGGCACTTCAACCACGCCGCAAATTTATTCCAGAGCTCACAGGTCTTCGACAGCTTGGACAGACACTCTCGCTTCCCCCTGCCCGATCAATATAAAGACGTACGCACGCGGAATAAACTCGCAGCAGCCGATCAGTCGATGCCCGTTAACTAATGAGACATTTCCGTGCCCCGTAGACTTACTCACTCAATCCAAACTATCGCACGGTGATGCGTTGAATTTCGGAGGTAAACAGGCAGTGGCAGTCCCCCCCTCGTCCTCCTTTCCTTCAGGTAACTATTCCCTTGGCCATGCAATCTGTGCTATCATGAAGCTCGATTAATGAGTTCTAAGAGTTGAGTGCAGTTCTTGAGGAGATGCAAATAGAGCGGCTTACTGCTAAATTTATAAGGAATCTAAAGTTCATTAAAAATTTTCAACTTTTAGTTTAAAGAATTTTTTCAAGAAATTCTGTAATTTTAAATATTTTATTATTCATTTTTTCACAATAATCACTTCTAAGCTCGGGATGAAGAAAAAGATAAATATTCAAGCGAATGTAGTTTAATTTTAACATTCTAATTTATATTTTGAATATAAAAGTATAAATCCATACAGATGCAAGCTACGTCACCTACTTTAACGAAAAAAGCCATACAGAATCAGATTATTTTCGTTTATCTTATTGTTCTGAAAATTTTCGAAAACTTCAATTACGTAAAAAAATATTTGTTGAATATTTAGGCATATTATTAAATGTAAAATTTGTTCTAAAAGTTCAAATTTAAGAGTTTAGAAGAAAAATTTTCAACTTCGAACTCGGTTTGATCCACGAAACAGCGATTGAACTGTTCGCTTTTATAGCGCATCACACGGAAATTTGAACTTCAAGCTACTTCCTGGAAAACTTATGTTTATTTTTAAGGATGTTGAAGTTTGCACTGTGAAGTCGCATACATCTAATTTTGTACCAAAAGTTTGACGTTTATGTAAATATATGAAATTTTTTATAGAACTATGATAAAGTTATTGTAATAATTATAAAGTAAGTTTATCCATGGAAAATTCCTGCTCATCGTTTAAGACAAATATCAACTTTAGCATTATAAATCATGTTTCTACAACATTTGAAGGATTGTACATTTTTCTATTTTTTATATTAATTTTTACGCATTAATGAAAAATATAAATACGTACAATATACATACTTAATTGAAATAAGTTGTTCAAAAAAATATCATCATACTATTATTTATGATTTACGAAAATCTATCAAAGAAACTAACATAAAAAAAAAGTTCGACGCAAAACTTACATTACTATTATAGCAGTCTTATATACCACAACTCAAAAGCTTTGTTTTTCGTACTCTGATTTCAGCACTACTTCAGCTCTGTTCCTTTTGTAAAGACGATCGTTTTCGATCCTCAAAATCGAACGCAAAACGTCCTTTGAGCCTTTGTAGGTACCTACCCGAGCTATCACGGCAAGAAACTTGTACAATTTTTCAGTTTTCCTATGTTCGCTTTTAAGTCGATTCGCCCTTGTGAACAATTATTATTAAGTGCGTCACAGTGATGAGACTTTGAGTAACTAATAGTACATGTGCGCATACAAGATACCGTTCGGTATTGTAAACCCAATTACTGAAGTTATACGAGAATCAATGATATTAAACTAGTTATACACTAACGCGAGCAGTACTTGATTGTTCAAAAAGTAAGAAATACACTTTTAGTTTTTTGCTTTCCAGCTATAGTCTCTCTTTTGTTTCCGGAATAAGGAGGCGAGTTTTATAACGCGCGAGAAAAACGTGGGATTGAGGGAGGCGGTTGTCCACCTAGAAAGGACTGCTAGGTCTTTTCTCGACGGATTCATTAGAGTTGAATTTTCTTTGTACTAGCCTTTTAACGTATCTTCATTTAGCTTATTAGTTTTCACGGTCAACGAAAAATGTTATCATTCATATCACACTTATTAAAAATATTATTGCCTGAACATTTATAATTTTAACCGTTTTCGATTACTAGAAGTAATAAACATTGATATTATAAAAGCAAGCGTCGTTGCATAATATTATTAAGGAAATGAGTTAATAATCAAGTTTTTAATTTAAATTATCATTTGTTTCTTTATCAATGTACCAGCTTATAAATAATATATGCGATAAAACATGTACTCGAATTATGCTTTTTCTACAGAACCAATAGCAAAATAATATAAGAGATTGTATAAACACGAAAAATCAACTAGCTCTTTGATAGGGTGGGGTCAGTATCTAAAGTTCTCACACCGACAAAAGAAAAGTTGGATATCGAAAACAAGAAAAAGAAGGTATAGATACTTGATCCAATTGGCCGCAATAAGATAAAGTCCAACTATACACGGAAAGACAATGCTTATAAATTCTGAAGCATGTTAACAATAAGATTATTTTTCAAGTAACCCTTATTCCATAAAAAATGTTAAATAAGAAATTTATCAGATCCTTAACTGTTCGCAATTACCCCCGATAGGCTCATTTCTCAGTGCCATTATTAATGAATCGCGAGACATTAATTGAACCGTTTGTCAATTTCTAATTACTAACAGATGTATCTTTAATACCGCCAATTATAGTATAAATAATACTTTATTTATATTAAATAACTGCAGCTAAATACATAATTAAGAGAAAGAGTTTAAGTTTTATGATTTTTAAAATTGTTTCATCAGTAAATTCAACAAATGATCTTGAGCAAAATTTTTTCATTATTGTATATTAATAAAAAAATTAATTTTGGTAAAATCATCTTTTACCGTAGCAGTAATTCTATACTTCATTATATTACATTTTAGTCAATAGGAAATATAAAGAAGGTAAAGGCTTCTTTGGATCAAACTTTACAATAACCACCTACTAAACATGTTTAGTGAGACTTATGGAAACAATGGCTGATTCAATTTATAGCACGGACGTCATCGTCACTGTCCGAGAACACCTTGCGGATGTCCCACTTTTTGAATAAGATAGTCGACAGGCGCTCTCCGTCAATGTTAAATTTCGCAAACCTTTAAGAAAACACTTTTCCAACATATTTTGTTTTTAGTTATCTCACTGTTGAGTGTTGGCTTTTATGCCTACAGGTGCCGCGTTTTATCTGCAATTGTCTGAATAGCATTCGTAGAATCGAGTTACCACAAAGTTCTTTCATTATGCAGATAAAGCAAAAACGTCCAGAATATCAAATACTTGTCATGCATTATAATTTAGAAAGCATCTTTTAGAATAATAATCGTTTACATTAGATATCGATTTATTATGATTACAATAACAAAACTGCACTTTACTAGCTATTTATCTAGGTTGATATAAAAAACAAACTAAAACAGATAAAAACGTCTGAAAATGAAACCAAAGAAAAATTTGATACCAAACTTATTTTGGTAAAAAATCAAAATTGGCAAAATAAGGTTACAATAATTGGTATCCTTCAATTGTTTCGTACATATAAGAAATCCAACTATCTGACAATTTAATGACAAGTAACATAAATGATATCAAGAGTCACTGCATGAATACAAATCTAATATTAGAGTTTCAAAGCTCGAAATGACAGATCCAATAGAACACACCCTTTTTTAGAAAATTGACAAAATTAAAGAACTCAGAATACAGCCGTATTTCACATATAAATTTAATCACAACTTAAGGTAATTATGGGGTGAAAGGGTTAAAAAGTTTTTATCGCTAGTCACTTTTCGATATGTTTCAAAGAATTTTTAGATAATTGTATAATAACTAATATAAGATCATACACGCTTCGAGCGCATAATTTTTATTTATTACATATATAATTTTAAATTTAATAACTGATAAATTTCAACTTCTTATATTTTAATTAATATCTATACTTATATTAATTCTAATATTTCAATTATGCAACTTTTGCGATTACTTACTACTTCATATATTTCAATTATATTATAATTAATTTAAATAATATAATACCATTCGACATGCAACATTTTTGAGGTTACAACTTTGAGAGTACACCCCTTTTTAGGTTAGACATTTTATCATACGTCTTTTTAAGTTTAAGAACACTAACTCATCAGGATAGACGAATTACATATAAATTTATTTCGGTTTCGCTTTTCCGTCATCATTTTTTAATAAAAGAGTAAGACTCAAAATATGAAACCCAGATTTTTTCATATATAGGTTAGTTTCTCAACTAATCAGATAACATTTTAAGTAAAAAGTTTACGTCTGCGACGACCAACCACAGACTACTTTTAAACGAACTTAATCAACCGCGTCGGTTTTATTTCGGTTTCATATTTTCGGCGAGAGAATTGACGTTGTAGAAGTTAAGCGAAAAAAATTTACAAGTAAACATGACGACACTAAAAACATACTAGGAATAGTTAGAAACTGTTAAAGATCAAGAATACCAATATAATTACCAAATTACTCATTACTACCTTTTCGATTTTCATGTTACATCTTATATATAAACTTTAGAATATATGTAAAAAAAAAGAAAAGTATTAAGAGTTAAGGTCTATTGTCAGATTTAGTGCAATCCAAAATCTGAATAAATAAAAATTTGTATTTTTTATTTTAAAAATATTTTGAACCAATAATTTTTACTAATGAACATTTGAAGTTACAATTTTATCAACTTATTACTATTATTATAATCATATTAATAGATCACTGAACCTCTTTTATTTTCTTAATACATTGCGTTTATTTTTGCTTTTTGTCTTTGGATCCAGCGCAAAAAAGAATTTTTAACAACCTCAGATTACTTACAATTTCGGAATGTTCGTGTATTACAAAACTAACGTTCACCGTTTCAGCGTTTTTTTTAAATTTATTTAAATACAATTCAATTAAAACATACTTAATTACAATTGTATTTTAAACGATATTTTTTTAGGTCATTTTA
The DNA here is from genome assembly GCA_036873485.1 of Torymus texanus. NCBI lineage: Eukaryota > Metazoa > Arthropoda > Insecta > Hymenoptera > Torymidae > Torymus > Torymus texanus. Next base: position 21,523 of record JAYJLV010045032.1, read on the forward strand.
TGAAGATTGTTTTATAGCTGTAAGACCCCCTTAATAACCTTTCAGTCACCCATCCCTTTCCTTCTTTTATTGAACTTGTATAAAAATACAAATGTGTATTGCCCTATGGCTTTTTAGGCACGACCTCTTCTCGGGAGGGCCTTATATTTTCACTAAAGCGAAAATTGTAACACCTCAAAAATTAATAATTTATAGTATAAAAACTGTTTTCCACC
>JAYJLV010045053.1:0-21734 GCA_036873485.1 Torymus texanus
TTAAGATCAATATTAGGATCCTAAATACGAGTTGAAAATAGCATGAATTGACGCTCGCGCGCCGCGCTGGGAGAGTTGAGGCGAAACGCCTCATATATAAATTTTCTTTGTCATAGTAGACTTACTTTCCCAATATTCATTTAAAATGTAACAACGTTTGTAACATACGAGCAAGCATAATAAAGGTTCACAGAACCTTGAACAACCAACAAATCATAAATCAATAAAAACTTGGTCTATTAAAAAATGTATAACCAATCAACAATTTTTTCACCTTAACACCATTCATATAAAACAGAACAAACTGATATTACTCATAACCCCAATCACAAAAATGCTAACGTCACATCTTTCTCTCACCTGTTCCAGCTCCCATACTCGATGAAGCTCGACTATGACATGCAAGGCGGTCCAGAGATGATAGCCTTGCTGCCGCCCAAGATCAACGTTTCGTCGCAGGGTTTCGTGCCCACAGTGCCGCAGGTCTTTGCCATCAGGCTGCCTTGTTCGGGCCTTGCTAGCGCCGGGATCAAACTCGCGATAAAGCTAAACGTCACGGCACCACCTGACTCCGAGTACCGTGATATCAGCCTGGTGTTCAAAAGGAAAAAGATTTGCACTGAAGGTAAGGACACGTGCTGATTTTTCTTTAATGCTTTTTGTATATATGTTGGTTGCATGGTCCAGCTAACTGTTCTGATTATTATTTTTAAGATAGAGGATTATATAAGGGAGTAGAATTACGATTATCAATTTTATATTGTAAACTTTTAAAGAATTTTATTTTGGGGTACATGATGAAAGATTGAATTTTCAATTTCACCGTTGTACTAAAATTGGTTTCTTTTACCAATAATTGTGGATCTCGTTGGGCAACAGGTTTTATTTATTTTCAATAAAATTGTCAATATTTGTTTTTTCAAATGCACATATGATAGAAATTTAACAACATTCGAACAGATTTAAAGTATAATGATTCATCTACAGTCGATAATTATAAGAAAATAAAAAGTATTTTATAAGTAAGAATAGAAAAAGTTATTAGATCTACAAAAAATTGCGCTACACAAAACATTATTTTAAAGTAATATACACAAGAACATCTCACAATCTTTAAAAAAAAATACAAGTAAATTTGCACTGCTTTCATACTACACAGTCACCTCGACTTTTAATCAAAAGAACGATTTCCATTTACAAATAACAAGCTTTGCTTAACGACGGTCACTGGAAAATCTCATATCCGTGTCTTTGACACAAATTTTCATATACAAAGCTTAATTTCAATATCCTTTTCCCCTGGTACAACCCCACGCGTATACACACATACACACACACACAATCAACAGTATTTTTCTCTTCATCCGCACTTCTGCGCCCGGTGCTCTTGAAAGTAATAACGGCGCTCCAATAAGCAAACCGCTGATTAAAACCTCGACGGCAGCGCTCAGCGTCTCGCCACCACAATCGCAGCCTCCATCATCACCGTCAATCCCCTCCTCCCTCTTTTCGCAACACGAGACGTGTAACCGACGCGAAAGCAATATACCTTTCATTAAATACCCTTGAATCTCTTCGCGCAAAAAGTTTTAATAAGCCCGTCAAGGTTCCCCCAAAAGTCAGCTTGCACATAGCATCCAAAAAAAGAAAAGAGATGGAGAGAGGGTAGAAACCAAAGAGCAGGCGTGGAAATCGAGAGGCAAGTGTGGATAAACGAGAGGAGACAGCAGAGGTAGAGCCGATGGCACGGAGAGTTGACAGACGCAGATATCCTAGGGATCCGATTACGGGCCAGCGAAAAGCGATCCGCTCGCACAGCTCGCAAATGAAATCTCGTCGACCGAGCGACCGAGAGAGAGAGAGAGAGAGTCTATACGGAGAAAGAGATTTTATAACTCGTAGAGAGAGAGAGGGATCTCGGAAGCCCCCTTTCTCTGTCTCTCTCTACGTGTCTTTATGAACCAGCGGGGCGCGCGAGCGCGAAGCCTTCGTCGTCTTGTATTTGATAAAAGAAAGAAATTTCACGGTGGATGTACGGTTGAGGGAGGTGGAAGGAAGGAAGGAAGGAAGGAAAGAGAGAGGGACCGAGGCATTAGATCTTGTTACACGGTAGAGTAGCTGGAGAATTTGCCGTGCGATGCGGCTCCGGGAATAAAAGTTGAAAATGAGACCTCTGCGGGGAATTGTTTTATACGGGAAGAAGGGGCTTCGTCCTCGTCGTCGTCGTTCTCGTCTACAGATTTTCTTTTTTGCTGCTACCAAATGGAAGGGAGTGGTATTTAAATGTATTTCTAAGTTGATTTTTATGTTCGAGGTTCTTTCGAGGACGGGGATATTTTTTTCGTTACTTTGAGTTAGAATTATGGGAATCTGAGAGCACGTTGTAAATTGAGTGGGATTTATTTAATTTCGGTAGAGTGGATAGAACAGTGGTGCGGGTGTTTTTTAGTTATATACTTTGTACAGTGAATAACGTACAAGAAATCTTTGAAAAAATAATAAGGGGGATGAATATGTGTAGATATTTAGATAATAACAATGAGAAATAAGTTTTTCTTATATAAGGATAAGGTTTAGCGTTGAAAGTAAAATCAAGATGTAAAGGATAATTGAAGCGTTAAATGGAAGAAGGGCACGCAGATCATTTAAATTACATGGATTACGAGCCCTTCTTTCTTCATTTTACGCTTCAGTTCAAGTCGATCGTTATCGTCATAGAATATTAACTATTACCAGTCGACCGTGAAATAATCACTTTATACATTGCTTTTAACTTCATCAATATTTTGTTCAGGAACTGTTAATAAATTCATAAAGTATTGTCTTAGTAACAAGCTCACTTATTCTTTAGTGAGTGAAGTGTTCTGCAAATATCAAGTTTTATATTCAGCATTAATGAAATCTTTTATACTTCCCATCTTTTCGAATTCGATTTAATATTATGGATGAAAAAGTTTTTTTTACAACTATCGAATCCTTTCCAAACTATTAAAAAACACTTTTATCACACCCAACCCCTGCACTACCATTGTTATTCTCTCCATACGAATATATACTCCATTAAAACACCACGAACAGCTCGTAAAGAAGCCGAAAACGGACATCTCCCCCGCGGCATCAGCCACCCACCTCAAAATTCTCATCACGCGTTCTCTTACCGACCATTTAAAACCATTTTTAAAGCGTGCGTTTTATTGCTCCCATACCCCTTTATCCATCTCTCTCTCTCGAACACCCACTAAACGCTACCGTCATATAACTCTCCTCGAGCTGAGACTCCTTGTGGACCACTCGTCCAGATTTATTTCCCTTTCTCTCTCTCTCTCTCTCTTTCTTTCTTTCTCTTTTCCGTGCGTTCTTATTGGCGAGCTGTGCCTTGAAAATCCGCGCGGATCCTTCGCTTATCTCTACACTGGGGAGCCAGGAGAGCTCCACCGAAAATAATCGAATCTCGCGGTCGGAGGGTATATACGAAGGATATCGTCGGATGAATATCCGCTCGGGGTAGATCGCGCGAGCCCTAATTCGCCGAAGTATCGTAAGGAGGGTAGTGCTACTGCTGCTGGTAGTGGTATTCGAATGCGAAGAGAGAGAGAGAGAGAGAGAGAGAGAGAGAGAGAGAGAGAGGAAGAAGAGGAGGAGGAGGGCTTAATAGAGCCGCCCTTTAGATTAGCTGTCGGCGCGTGCGATAAAGTGCGCGAGGGGGATAAGCGAACACACGTACGTACGTACGTAGAGAGAAAGAGAGAGAGTACAGGAGGAGCATGAGCGTTTTCTCTTTGATTCTTTTCGCGTACGGTATTACAGAGGGAAGTGGAGAAGAGAAAGAGAGAAAGAGAACGAGAGAAAGTTCTATTCTTTGTCGTTTTTGAGAATGTGAAAGTACCAAGGGTCTTATATGCGGCTAGGGCGGTTCTTGGAAAAACGAAATTTTAGTTTAATCCGGAGGTGATGTGAAATACGGTAGTATTATGCTTGTCGTCGTTTAATTTTTGCTGAAAGGAAATATTCCGAACTTTATAATATTTTATTCAATATAAGGAATGAATAAAAAGTATTTAATAATGTGGTGCATGGATTTTAATTCGTGTATATAAGAATAAATAAGAATATACTTTTATTGATAAAGAATATATGGGATGATTTTTAAAGGTGTAGAAACAAACATGTGAACGGGTTATTTTACATTGCTATTCGGTAAACTAGATTTTTCATTTATCTTAAAAGTAATTTTCTAAACTAAATAATTACCAAAAAGCGTATAACTTTGCTTTCGCACCTCAACAATAACTTTATTTTTCAACCACCAAAATAGATATTACTATACATCAATCATTTATTTTTTCATTTATTATCAGTAAAATACTCCCAGACCATTTTACCTTCAATTAATACCATCACGATAAAGATCGTTAAAACGTCTTCAATAAACCTCCCTCTTACACAATCTATAAATCCCCATAATTACACATTCCCTTACACCCAGCAGCCTCGCGCGCTCTGTTGAATAACTGCTGATGTAGATAAAATTACCAACCCGCAGCTCCTCTCTACACAGGCCCCGCCTAATATCAGATTATCCTAATACAGCAATATAACCGTTACTTTCAACCTCAGCCTTCTCTCCCTCCTCCTGTTCATAACACCCTACCTTGTGATCTTATACACCTTCAGCTCACCTTATATACCTTCTCCTTTGAACGACCGGAATCTACATAAAACACCGTACACGTAGCGCACACTTCCTCACGGATCCTACCCAGACTCGATAAAAGTAACCGCAAATTAGCGTTAATTTTAATTGGACGATTTCGCGGTTACTGTGGCCACATGGGACAAGGAAATTCTCTCTCTTCTTCATCTTCGGCCTTCGTTCACTCCTTTTTCACCGTGCACATAAGAGAGAAAGAAGGGGAAAACGTCAACCCGTGCGCGTTAATTCCGTCTGCCCGCCTTAATTCCGTTGGAACGTTGTAAATCTTAGTTAGACGCTGGACTCTATATATATATATGTGGATGCGTGGTACGCGTTTGGCACGCACATTTTTTTTTCACGTGGTCGCGTGCGTGCCAAGAGCAGACGTGATAAAGTTCGGTGGGCAGGGGTGGCAGACTCTGACTGACTGACTTAAGATTTAAGGCGTTTGCGATAAGACGAGGGAAAGGGAGTGAGAGAAAGTCGAAAGGTGTTTGAAATGAGCGTTTAAGTGGTTTAACACAGTTCGGTTGTTTTTATTGAAATTTGGTAGGGTAATTAGGATTGATATTCGGTCGAATGTTTTTTCGTTTATGATAACGAACAAAAATGATTTTCCCTTCGTTTATTATGTATTTCGAGAAATTATATCGTAAACTACGGACGCTTGGCGTAATATGTTTCATTTTTACATTCATAATATAAACGTCGTTTATAGACCGTTAAATAAAGTTAATATCAAAATAAATATTCCCTAGATACCATCGTAACTTTCTTTTTATACAATCAATTTTTCCAGCACCATAATCCCATAACTTATTCAAATCAAGCTTTACCATCATACCCCGATAAAATACACCTTCAAAATAAACGATGCCTTTTCGGCTATGATTATATTATACTCACACAAATTCTCACATCCTCAACACACACAACCCCATAATCCTTCAAAACTCCCTAAACCTCCCTTACAAAAACGAAAAAATAACAATATACCAATCTTTTACCGTATTCAGCAGATCTATACACTACCCGATATCCCGTCGACATCTGCACGTACCACATCTTGACCTTGCCTCTTTCCCACTTCAACCCTCAAATCCTTCGGTACGCACACTTCACCACATACTACTACTACTAGGTCTGACTATATCGGCACCTTTTCCACTTACCACTACTGTCTCTTCCCCGACAGACAGAAGGAGAGAGTTCGTTTGCACTGGCGCGTGAACACGCAGCCAGAGCCAATTCGTTTAACGTACGCGCTATCAAAGCTACCGTCGTCGTAGTCGTTGACTACGACTCGTCGCTGGAATGCAATGTCGTCGTATAGCCAATGTCTATACGCGGGAGGAGAGAGAAGTAGCGACGAGAATTACAGGTGCGTGTGGGAATGAGAATGGCCGGTTCAGTCTAGCGCTTGTGCTGGTCGTCGGTTTCTCTCGTCTGGTTTTAGAATGAGTTATATAGAGAGGAAGGTTTTCGAGCTGCGATTGTAAAGGTGCAGGGATTGGATAAGGAGGTTTGAGATTTTTATGGGCGAGGTGTAAATCGATAGAAGTAGATTAGGAGTGCGGTTTGTCGGGCAAAAAGTTCGAGGATTGTGCTGTGAATAAGTAATGTGAAAGTATTATTTGAAGTTTTTTAAAGATGAGAGTTTTGGTTCTAAAGCTTTTTTTTTAATTTATATCATATATATTTTGAAAGTTTATGTAACAAAAATATAAAATCATCGTTATCCGCATTTAATCAAAAACATGCCGACAATAATAGCATTGTTACTTTTTCATTTCCCTACTAATTAGTCGATATTACCAGAGAGTAGTAAACATCACATTGTTAGTTTATTTTTAAATTTTATGCGAGATCAGAAGTCAGCACAATAAATAACTTAACTCGTAATTAAGTACTTAGCATTTGCAAGCTAAATTCCTGTTTACACAAAAGAATAAGAAATATGCTGATTTTTACAGGATCTCAAACAAATGAAAATAATAATAGCTACCCGTTCATGAAAAGAATAAATTAAAACCTTTCTCACGCTTCATCAATCTGTCCCGAATAAACGCGAAACTTAAGCCGACAAAGTACCGTGAGATCAGAGCGCCGAAAGACAAACCAGTTCTCCTTCTCTCTTACTCAGCGCTAACTTCTTAATCCACGCGCCTCATTACGAGCTCCTTTGTCAAACTCGCTGTCGGACTTGCAATTAAACAATTATTTTTCTTTCTCCCACAGCTGAGCAAAAGAAACGGAACCTCCTTGCCTTAAGGCTATCCTCGCCTCGCTTGAAAGAAACATCTCATAATTTCTCGCCAAGGCTCATCCTCACGAGAAGATAGAGATAGCAAGCAAGCGAGCAGCTTTTAAGTAACCCTGGGGCAGTGCTCCGAAGAAAAGCGTTTATTCTCTCTCCTTCTTTTTGCACTCGCTGCTATGATCCCGCGGCGATTTATTTAACTTCTCTCGGCTTTTTCGATTCGCTCGCTTGCGCTCTAGCCCGCCTTTTCTCCCGAGTTATTTACTCCCGAGCGAAGCTTCGATTTTGCGCTTACGTAGAGGTGTAGGTAGATACGTGTGTGTGCGAGGTACGCGCCGATTCGACAGGGAGAAAAATGCCAGCGATAAAGAGCTAGCTCAAAAGGGGTGGGAGAGAGAGGGGAAGAGAGAGAGAGAGAGAGGAGTAGGGAAAAGAGAGGAACGCAAAAGAGGCAGAGAGAACGCCGGAGGTGAGGGAGAAGAAGTAGAGTTGGAGGATTAATAACGCGCGCGAGTTGGTGTGGAGAAAGGAGCGGATTGAAATCGAAGCTGGGGAGAGAGTGAGAGAGTGAGTGAGTGAGCGTTTGTGGAAGTTTTGAGAATAGTTTTTTAATTATTAGCTCGGGATAGGGAGGATAATGGATTCGAATCGGCCAAGAGGCGAACTGTTCCGCGGGCTATGAGAGGGTTGGACTTTTGAGAGAAGGAGATAGGGGAAAGAGGCGAAAGGAACGTCTGGTATGATTCGATGAGAAGTTTGAGAGAAGAGGTAGTATGGTTGAGATTTGTGCAGTGAACGGAATTTAATTGATTGAAATGAATCTTTTTTTTTAATAATATGAGGTATGGTGATGTGATAATTTTTATTTGTTTTCGTTTAAAATACTCCCTTGTTAGACAATTTAAAGTGCAAGGACGGGTTTTCTCAATATTTTACTTTGTATAAATGAAGTTTTTTAATCCATATATTGTGTTAATACATTTATCGTAAAATTATAATACTCGTATATTTTATAAATATAATCTAATAGTGGAAAACTGTCGTGTTCATATACGTAACGTAAAAGTTTCTTATGTACATTTTTATTCACGCAATATATTTAAATGTAAATTTTTTTTCTTAATAAAATACTTCCTACATTTAAATAATAAAGCGTCAAGACGTTTCTAAAAATTATCCCAAACGACATCCTTAAAACAACTTTCTAAAACTACGCAGAAACAAAGCCAAACTCACTGCGCGGGCGCGCTCACGCATACTTTCTATGCGAGGCGTTAAAAAAAAGAATCCAAATAAGTACGAAAAAAGAAATACATAAAGAATCACAGCCTCCCATCCATCCTCAATCCTTCGCTAACTTCAACCTCTCACTCTTCCCTATTAAAAAAAATAATTACAACCTAGACCGTCTCCCTTCCTCTCTTACCCGTCACAGCGTTACCCTCTAACTTCACGCGCTTCATTTGCCTCTACGTTATTTACTCACTCCTCACGCCTACCTCCGTTCTCTCTTTTCACACACCACGGCTTTCGCGTATAAGACGGAAAAGGGGGTAGGAGGAGGACGGAAGAAAGAACGTTGGCGCTTCGATTTTCCCCAAAGTGCAGATTCGACGGGGAGAAAAACGAGCCCGATAAAGAGAGCACGCGCGAAAAAGCTCGAGCGTAAGAGAGAGAGAGAGAGAGAGGGGAAAAAAAGAAGGAAGACGAAGGATGGCGCGCAAGCACAAGCGCGCTCGCGCGATTCTCGCGGAACTCGTTAGAGAAAGTCTTTGAGCGTAGCAAAGCAAGGCAGCAAGCCTCCGGGCGCGCACGCCGCGAAAAAATCCATCGCCACCGGACACAAAGGTGTGCCCCCCGATCAAAGAGAGCGACGCTAGCGCGCAAAACTTTTCCTCCCTCCCTCTCTCTCTCTACGTCGTCGTCGTAGTCGCTTTGAGCTTATATATAGGTATATATATGTATATATATTCCAAGGCGATTTGGATTTTTCTCCAGTGAGGGATTCTTCTTCTTCTTCTTTTTTTTCTTCGTTTTCGGATTCGCCCGTGAGAGGACGATCTTTTGTAAGCGCAAAGAGTTTCTACTTTCGCCGCCGGGATTTTATAATATTCCATTCTTTCGGACGTATAATGATGTCACTTAGGGGGCGTCATTGTTTTTTGGGAGAGGGACGGTGGTACGTCGGGACGACGACGAAGACGCGCCACGTTGAGGTCCGCTGTGGGGTGATATGCGGGGTTATTGTAAGGGAGATGAATTGTTATGGGGGTGATGGAAGGGGAGTTTATTTGCGTGAGTGTTCGTAAAAACGTTATGGACTGTCTAGTTTTCGATAGTGTGGGTAATAGTCAGACTATAATAAGGATTGATCAAAAGAATTATACATGTGACTCTTATTGATTTTGATGAAATAAATTAAGTATTTGGAAAATGAATAAGTTTTATAAACAAATAAGATATTTTTATAACTTAATATTTATTAGCTCAATATGTGTTTTTTTAACAAAAAAAAAACGACCATGTAATCAGTTCATAAAAATGGCCGAATGATCTTCATCTCTTTAAAACGACGGGGTATAGTAAAAATTACTCTGACATTACCGTAAACATTATCACGATCCCATGAATATTTTTATCTGGAATTGCGTTCCATCGTACCAACAAGGCAACCTCGTCCGGGCTTCGGTCGCGTCAGCATTATCGTAAAATTTACGGTAACTTTTATGAAAAAATCTTCGCTTCGAACATTCCTAGACGGAGAGTAGCATAAAATAAAGTATTTTTCTTTTTTTTTCTTTGCCATCCACGTGTCATGGTTTCTTTTTTTTTCTCACACAGCTACTCTTTTCGAAATAACTCCTCTAAAATCTGAACTACATCATCCACTACTATACGCACGAAGCTATCTGCTGTTTCACATTCTACCTCTAGACTAATAAATTCCCACGAAATGCACGGCTATTTGCCGTACACGGACTTTACGAGCTTTTTTCGCCCAGCTAGCGCTTGAATTTTTTAAAAATATATATCTCTATTCGGATGATAAATGTCTATTTCAAAAGCACTTTGAAATTTTTTAAACTCTTTGCGGTAATATCTTTCCCTCTGTTAACTTTGTACACACTTTCGCATACTTTTTTAACCATTTATAACGTTTCGTGTAGGTCGTTTAGCAATCTGAATGATGATAAATATTAGAAAATTGATTTTCTAGTAATTCGAAAAATTGTATTTGAAATCAGGATTAAAACAATTATCCTTTTCACATGAAATTCAGTTAAAAAATATTTTCTTTATGCAATGCTTTTAACACTATTTGTAACTACTAAATATTTGAGAAATTGGAAATATTTTTATAAAAATACTTTAAGTTTTTAATTGAGAACAGGTTCCTGATTATTTTTAAATTATATTTGATAAATTGAAAACTAAAATCAATATTTAAATTACTTATTCTTGAGCATATATAAATACAATACATTCAAAAAATAATTACCAGTACTAAGTAACTTTTTGCTAATTTATAATTACACTGTTCACACACATCTTACCAATCTCATACCATATAACTCCTTTATGATTTCAGGAGTCCGCACGCAATCAAAGAACGACTCTGTTCGCCTCGAGGCCGGGCCTTTGAACGGCAACGGCGCGTTCTACGTAGCGGCTACTTGTGCCTGTGCCCTTATCCTCGTCGTCGTCAGTGTCGCTAGTGCGAACTACATACGCAACAGCAAGGCCCGATCGCAGCATCCCAGGTAAAACACATTATATGTATACACACCTATACACATACAATGCACGATAACGTTAGATGAGAGCTTTCGAAGGTTATTAAGGTTTACGGAACAGTGCACGCGTCTTTGAAGGGGAATTTTCAAGGAGGTAATGGGGGAGGGTAGAGGATTGAAAATGCAAATTTTGATTGGAGATTGTGGGGAATGGGTAATTTTCGTTAACGGTCTTTGTAATTAGGGTTTGTAAAACGGGTGATGTTATCGGGATCGAGTTTAAAGTGTCGTTAAAGGTATGGACGATAACGTTATACTTTCGGCTTGATATTAAGTTTTATCTTATTAATTTCGTTAATAAAAATATGTATAATACGAGAGGAAGTACAAGCAGACTGGTTATGCATATGGTACAGGTGTTGTTGAATTACATAATGCAACTATAAAATAATATTTTAATTGAATACGCGATTAAAGCCGATTAACAATAAATTGACAAAGAGTTTCAATGTAGCGAGAAGTTGTTATTAATTATATTGTACGATGGCACTTCATATTTCTACAAAATTACACTTTAATGAGCTTTGTTATCATAAATTCAGAACTGAATAATTCTGTGACAAGCTTTTCCTCATTATCATGTAAATAGCTTTATATTTTGATTTTCCGTTTTCACTTTCGTACACTTTCCAATTAAAATGCATAAAGTTATAATTGAAACTCATAATTGAAAAACAAACAACAGCATCAATGGCGAAATTTACTAAATTATAATCCTCACTTTATCGTGGAATAATGATTTTTAATAAAAAATAGTGCCTATGTTATAAGAATAATTTCATTATAACATTCGACATTCATAAACTAATTATAAAAATATGACACCATGTGTTAAAAGAAAGTTATTATATTAAAATGCAAACCTTTGACTACTCTAAATTTTCATAACTTTTCTGTAAAAGAAATATTTTATTTTATTTTATATTATTCAAAGTTGTTTAAAATAAAATTAATAATCATATATACTTCGCAAAAAAATTCATGTACACATCTACCTTTAAGAAAAAATCTTTCTCGTACCCATTCAGAAGACCCACCTTCACCCCGCCTTTCTCCATCCCACATCACAATCACGTTCGCGAGCGTCCTCTCTAATCGCTCCAAAATAAACACGCCGTCGCAAAATAGCCTCCTTAATCATCTGTCCCCCAACTACGTCTCTCTCTCTCTCTCTCTCCATACCTCTCTAACATCTCGCCCAACACCGCACGTCGTTGATACTCGGTAGAGCACTTTCCACTCGAGCGCACGCTCCCTCATCGGCGAAACAGGGTCGCGTCAAAAAACGCGTGTATATCTCCCCTCATACTCCATACTTCGCTACCCTCAAAGGGCGGTGAAAAAAACAAATCGCTGGAGAAGGCAAAAGAAGATGAAGAAATTCGGCTGGTAGGGTGTCCTTTTCAATAAGCGAGCAGAGCGAACGTTTGCGCGCTGATCCGTCGCTCGATTGGCGCGAGAGACGTTTTATTGCGCGGGATCACTTTTTTTTTTCTCTCTGAGGGAGAGAACTAACTGGAACCGAGGGAAACGTCCTTACGGAGACGGTCGCTTTATGCTATAGAAAAGGGAGAGAGAGAGAGAGAGGGTGGAGGATTGTTAGTGAGAATTTTTTGCGCCGCTGGGTGAGTGTAAAAATAGTCGCTGAAAGTTACGGAAAAATTCCGGAGAGAAGCCACGGATTTTAATTAATTTGAGTGAGCTGAATTTACTCAACTGGTTGAGCGAGTTTAATTCGCGGTGATGGTGGCGAGGCCTGGTGAAATTAGTTTACTCGCGAGAGCAGCCACATGCGCGCGTGCGATCAAGTTTGCACGAGTGTGTAAATATATTTCTCGAGCGCGACGACGGTTGTCATTTTTTTTATGATAATTTTAAACGGGAAAATATTTTCAGGTAGTCTAATCGTTTTGCAACAGTAAATTCACCTGACTTTGGGAAACGTTTAAATGATATTATAAAATAACTTTTGATGGTAGCAAAAATAAAATTATATATTTAAATGTAGTTTTCACTTAAGGTCAGGGAAAAAAATAGAAGATATATTTGTTTTAATGTGGTTTCAGTATGTATTAAAATGTAATATCAAAATTCTATTTTAACAAAAACAAGATTCTACCTTTACTTAAAATCATTTTTACAAACATTATTGTAAATAAAATGAACCTTATTGCACTAAAATCTTTAATCAACTGTACGAACAGTATCGATTAAGTTATTTTTTTTTTTCTGTTCGTGAAATAGGATTGATGATCACGTTATCGTAATATTTCTCATTTCTAAAATCAAGTAAAATTTCCATCGTAATAGATCGCATACTAGATCACGAGAGTACAGTTCAAAAGAAATCGATGAAATTTATTAATGTACCGAACCGCCCCACAGGGCAAATTGAATTTCCACCCTTACGTAGTCCGCCTAAAAATAAAACCAACCCCATACCATTCCGGAACCACGATGGATTTCCAATAGCCCGACCATGAACCACCGAAATAGCCTATACGCCCCCGCCTCATAATGAAAAATAGACAGCTGCACATATATATACATACTACTATACATTCCTATATATACGCGAAACTCCCTTTACACACACTCTGAAAATATTCCCGCACGCTTGAAAGCCAGAGAGAAAGATCGCGACAAATTATTCCGCACTTGCCAGCCACTCGATCGAATGTCGCTTACGCTTTCCTCTCTTCCCCTCGTGTCGCATGTATATGTATGTGAACGCGCAAGCGTATATATACGCGCTGCTTGTCAAAGGGGGCCGACACACGACTTTACGAATAACTTTGCAACGACAAACGCTGGGGTAGAATCGATGGATAATTGGACAGCGCGTTCCGCGAGAATCGAATCTCGGCAAAAAAGAACGTCGCGCACAGTAGGTTACATTGTCTGTATAGCGTTGGAGTGAAAAGAAATTCTTAAGGGTGCGAGATTTTTGACAGGCTGTGTGTTGTGCAAGGTTTTAGTGTATGGTGGAGGAGGGAGAAGGGATTCTTTTTCGAGTGTGTAAGGGTATGAGGGGAGGATTTGAAATTTAAATGTCGGAGAAGCTTGTTTCGTCGAGTTTTCGGCCATGTGTCGCGTCGATGTGGTAGGTATTCGAAAGTATTCGAAAGGAAAAGATAAGCTTTATTCTAAGCCTTAGAGCTTGTTTATTATATTTTTATTTGACAAATTCAGTGACAAATTCTTTATACGACTACGTTATATGGTTTAAAAGCTTTATACAGTTTGAATATTCGAAAATGTATTGACAACATTCGAAACGCTATTTATTACTAAATAATGTTCGAGATTTCGGAATATAACCATAAGTACCGTACACGCCTGAAATTATCATGATTCGATTTAACATGCATTCATTTTATACGCCTACAGTTGTCTGGACGAATTTGTGAAGCTTAAGTGCGGGGCTTTTGTTATCAGTTAATGGGATTCAATTTTTTCGGTGGCTTTTTTAGGTCCTACATAAATATGCTAATGAAAGAGCTTGGATGTGGAGCAGAATTATTTGTCAAGCGTACCGACCCGTGAAATTTTCATGGAATTCTTTTTACTTGGTGCATATATGAAGGCTCGAAAACAAATACAAAAGGCACGTAATGTGTTTTTAAGCGGTTCTTTCTTATGTTTTTTGGCAAAGAAAGTCGCATAGTAGTAGTAACAGTCGTTAAAGTGACTTTTTAAAAAGTGCCTCTTCGTAGTAATAAATTTAAAAAAAAATTATGAATAATATTATCCACTTACTCAAATTAGGATAAAAATTAATTCTCGTATTAACGTTTAAAATAATCTACTACTATATTTAACTAAATTAGTTTTGCCTTTGAAAAAAATCTCGTCAACGCCTCTCTAATGAAAATTTTCCAAATTTTAATGACGCTTCAAAATGTTCCATATAAAAATCCCTCCTAAAAGCGCTATATGAAATGTTTGCATAAAACTCTCCACATATAAAAAAACTAAATACTCTAAAAAAATCATTCTACATATATCCTATATAGAAATCTTCTCATCAAGCTCATTTCACCATTCCAAAAAAGAACCAACCACTTTTCCTACCCTCCAATCCAATAAACAACCAACAACCACGTTTCCCTTCGTTCCGCGACATTCCCAATTTTCCCATTCCACCTTCCTCTCACCGCATCCACTACACTCTACCCTGGCGTCTCGACCTCAAATTAACCCTCTTCTCTCTATCTCTCTCTACCTATGTCCTACAGGAAGAGCCTGACGTGCTGCAGCTACTCAGCGGCTGGGACGACGAACGGTATGGGGCTTGGTGGTGGTGGTACCGTCGGCAGCTCGGTCCTCGTCAAGGTGGATAATCGGCCGGGCAGTGCGAATTCCGGCAGCTACGCTACCATAGCCGACCTCGAACCACTGTACGCTAGACCCTGTGGCTCTAGGGCCAGTTACTATGCCGCCAGCCACGTGACCCACTTGAGCCAGGTGAGTGTGTGTGTGGGTGTATGTGTGAGTAGAGGGTTGAGAGGTTAGTGCTCCCGGTGGGAATTTCGATAGGAGAGAAGGAGAAGGAGGACGAGGAGGAGAGGTTTTTTGATTAGAGACTATTGAATAGGATGAATGGCGGTGAGATAGCAGTGAATGGAATTCTTTGAAATGATTTTTCGGGAGTGTTGGGTTTGGTGTGGTGAGAAGTGGTAACGATATAGTGTGGAGGTGGAAGTTGTATCCTTTGAGAAGGGTTAGTGTTCTTTTTTATTTTTTAAGCTGTTTATTAGGGAGTAAAGTCAAAGGTGAATGTTTTTTTTTAATTTTAATTATAGCAGAATATTTTAATAAAAATGATCGATAAATCATATGCAGACGTAGAAAAAGTACTATTGAACGTTGCACCTCTGTTTTCGATATTTTATACAAATACCATAATTTTTAAAAACTTTGCTGTATATATACATATCTCATAATTATAAGACTAAAAATATGGAAAGAAAAAATAAATTATCGCCAAAATAGTTTAGTAAAAAGAATTATAAAATTAGTTATGTGGTTTACTTAATAAAATATTTGATTTATTTTATACCCTGTATATACTTACTGTTGTTCTTGGTCTTTTTTTAAATCCAGCCTTTACTGGTAATAAACTCTTATCTTAGAAATTACGCTAAGAGTATCCTAATCCAGCCAAGATTATTGAGAGGTTTATTAAAGCTACTAAAGATTCAAGCAAAAGATCCCTTCTTTACATACTATCCTAACCCTTCCAACAACATACCCGCTGGAGAAAACCTTTTCTCCAGAATCTCTCTTCCACCCCATTTGCACCTTCTCCCACCTCTTCCCCAAAAAATCCTATAAAAAAAGCCCATCCAACCACATCCACATCCACATAGAGCCTCTGTAGAAACTCCAGGCGAAAATTAACGCGAACCGCAAACTCTGCTCGCACAAGCATGCGCCATGGAATTTTGGCACGCGCCTCGTCGTCGTCGTCGTTGAGGGTAATTCGCGAGGAAGCTTCTCTCTGTCTCTCTCTCTCTTTCTCACACTCGCACGCGCGCCCTCGATTCGGCATTGTCGCGCCCTCCCGGAGCGACAATAAAAGCCCGCCGTGCGCACACCACCGGACGTATAACGAGGAGGCAAAGGGCCGGCGACGCTTTGCATGTCGAAAAAGCACAGCACCAGAGACGAGAAAAAACGAAGAAGTAGAAGAGAGAGACAAAGAGACAGAGAGAGAAGCAAGGGAGGGTAGAAAAAACGCGACGGATTGGGACGGCGCCCAAGTACCGTAATCTCTCTAATCGGACGCGCGTTTTATATTGCACGACGAAGAAGCAGGAAGATTTCGGGTCGGGTTTATGATTTTCATGCTCGTTGTTATAAGGTAATAGTAAGGTTTTTACGTAAAGGTGAAAAATAGAGGCAAGAGAGAGTCGGTTGTTATGCTTTTTTTTTTCTTTCTCTCCCAGCCGCGTATTGGGGTAATTTGATCGACTTTTGGTCACGTTCCGCGTACGAAACTTTTTCTTTTCTCTGTCTCTGGGATTCTCGTTCCGCCCGCCTCGTCGTCGTGTGTATTGGCTTTAAAATTGACTTTTATAGAAAATCCGCGTACAGAGGCGACTTTTTCGTGAACGTGCGCGCGCGCGAGTGCAATTTTTACCTTGTTTATTTTAATCGTAATGAAAACAATTCGGTCGTTTCATTTTACGAGAGATATAGGGAAAATCGCGTTTTCTCTCTATCATCGACGAATATTATTCCCTCGACGCGCAACGCCCGCTTATATTTATAAAGTTATTCCGAGCCGTTTCTTTTATTCGTTGGCCGCCGCTCCCCCATCGTCCAGCGCGCCGAACAAAAGAAGCAAATATTTTTATTCACAGCAGAACGATTTAATCTCCAAACACTTGTGAACGATACTTTTTTTTTCTCTCTTCTTCCCCTCTGGCGTCACGGTACCCATTGCAAAAACAAATCTCTCTCTTTCCCCCCTTCTTTTTATTTATTTTATATTCCATAAAAGCTCCAGCCTTAAAAACAAAAACAACGACGTGCCGCATTCGCCAGAATCTAGGCTAGTATCGAAAAAAAAAATAACCAAAAAAAGAACCGCCGCGTAGAGAGATATACAGAGAATAGAGAGAGAGAAACTGCTGCCACTGCGCAGCGTCGACCGGTGGGGTCAGAGGCAGTTTAAAAGGGCAAGCATTGAAAGGCCGAGCGCCGGGGGGTGGAGATGAGAGGAGAGTAAAGTTTTCCGGCCGTCGCCGCAAACTCGATAAAGTTTTGTCGTCGTCGTCGTCGTAGTCGACGACGTTGTTGGTCCGCAGGAAACCTCTATATACGCGAAACAATAGGAACGAGAGAGAGAGAGAGAAAGAGAAAAATTGCTGACGGTCCGATAATTATCGGAACGAAACCTCGGTGAGTTCGCTAGCTGGTAAATATTTGTCACTACAGTTTGTACGAGAGCGTGCAAAGTTTTCGAGCGACTGAAAAGCGTGTATATGTACCAGCAAGCGTATACTCGCGGTTGGCTCTAACGAGTCGTCGCGATGTTATTAAGTCATTTGCGTCTCTGTAGGGAGTTGTTGTGTGTTGTCGTCTGCTAGTCTCGTCCGCGCAGAGCAGATCAAAGCTCACGAAAGTGGATTTTTTAATGCGCTATATAGAGGCGAGCTCGTATATTCTATGTATATGTATGTGTATAGGTATAACTGCGAGTTTGATGCGCGCACGTTGAATTGTAAGTGGATTAGGCTGCAGGACGAGTGTGTATACCGTCTGATCTTGTTATTTCGTTTATTTCGGGAACCGAGAACGATAGATAGAGAGTGTGGATTCGTGGGTTTTTAAATCTACCGGTGTGTGAAGTTGAATGATGGAGTTGGGTAATTAACTTTTGAGGTATAGGTATAGATTTATGCTGCGTTTTTTAAAGGGCAATGGAAAATACTTTCTTTTTGTTTTGATTAATTTGTGGCGAAAAAGTTAATATAACATGGAAAGGATGTAGTTACTGTTAATTTATGTGATAACTGCTTACAAGTGGATTATTACTTTTAAAATGCCTACATAAAGGATCAACGGAAACCATAAACTTTTTCATAATTTGAAGTAATATTTCTAATAAACAAAAAATCTTGAAACCAACATATACGATGAAACCACAGCGACCACAAAGAGACAAAATACTTTCACCTTGTTCTAGAATTACAACAATTTCCTCATTCTCAACTTTATCTATTATCAGCCCATTACCATTCATTACCACATAATAATTAAATGAAAACTTCGGGCGACCAAACCTCGCGAGAAGAAAATTAAAAGCAGAAAAATCGCGCAAACTCCATCCAAGCGTAATTTAAATCCCCGCCGTCCGGCTCTCTCTCTCTCTCTCTCTCTCTCTCTCGAATTGTCCCCGACTCTATCCCGCACAATGGCAAACAGGAAATGAGAAAGCGAGAAACAACGAATTCGCACCCTACACCGACTTCTCTCGCCTCTCCACTGCTATACCCTCGTCGTCGTCGTCGTCGTCGTCGTCCCGCTCAGTTTCCTCTTCCGCGCCCCCGTATAACGTTTATCTGTGAACACGCTCTTTCTCTCTTGCCCACCCTTGACTATATACACTCTACCACGTAAAAGCCAAAAAACATCTACTGGATAGAACGCGTATACGTAGAAACCAAGAAAAAAAAAAGGAGAATGAAATCGGAGAGAGAGCAAGACGGAAGGAAGGGGAGGACGATGGTTACAAGAAAATCGGATTGGCCACGACAACGACGACGACGACTGTCTTTCCTCTTTGCACGTAGAGTCTGGAAAATCTCGAGAGGGCGTGTATGTGCGTATGAGGATTTTCCAGCAGGCTACTATACTCTCGCATGATACGTGACCGAACTGTTGCACGCGTGCACTCGTGGCAATTTTCTCTTCTTCGACGAGACGAGATGACGATTATTAGCGAGTTACACGATGAAAGAGAGAGAGAGGGAAAATTGTACGAACTGCTATGCGTTTATTTCGTTTACGGGGTTCTGCCATGCGACAGAATGGTTCTATTTTTTTTTTCTGGTCGATGCTTTTTATGAGGGAGAGAGAGGACGGGAATTCAGGTTTCCGTTTGTGCGCGGATCATGAAACGATGGGAAATAAAAGTTCTGCCGGCGGGCGATATCACTGGATGGATTTTTATTGTTTCGATTTCAAGGGGTGGAGGGGGGGACATTATCGGGATAAAAATTTTCAGGGGATTTTTTCAGTTTCAAAAATGGTTCTGTGTCAGTTTTTGTTCTACACATGGATGTGGGAATGTGCGACAGAGAATTTTTACATATCTCGCGTTTTCAAAAAGATATCGTGCGAACATGAAAGTTATATTGGATTAAAGTGTGAATTCTGAAAAAAAGAAGTAAAATATAAAATTATATTCTTCCTTCTAATTCAAACCTTAAAACAAAATAATCCTCCGACACTATTTTATAAAAAAAATTACACGTTACAACCTTATCACCCGAATATTCCGTCTTAATGAAACAGCAGCGAGAAAAATAAAACCCCTACCTCATAAATATACACGCGCGACTACCACTTAATCCCCTGCTAATCCATAAACATCCCGGAAAATCCAATATTCCCTTGCGAGCGAAAACGAGCGCAAAAAAGCATCGTAACAGCCTCGTCCTCTATATAACCAACATCACAGAGAGATACATATATACATATACACACACAGAGTAACGAGAACGATATAATTACGATTTCGTAATTTCGATTCAGCGAGCCTTGGGACGAAATCAACTTTGCTATACAACTTCACACTTACACACATATATATACACATAGGAACTTGCTCAGTCGTTCGCGCGCGTCATAATTAACAGAGACAGAGAGCGAGCGGTAGTACGTCGTCGTCGTCGTCGTTGCGTTCACTCATACCCCATAACGAGATATATATATACAGTTACGCCATCTGATAATTAGGAAAATAACGACTCACCCAACCCAACGACGCGCAAGAGCGGAATGAATACACCCATTCCCACTCACTCTCTACCTCTGAAAAAGTAATTTCCCGTACGAAACGCGAGACGTTTCAATACCGTCCGTCGTGTAGCATGTTTCACCATGGTGTACTGCTGGTGGCTGCTGTCTGAAAAAGGGCGCGGAAAGTCGAAAGCGCGCCCGCACGCGCATCTCAAGTTCTGAGCAGGCGCTCTTTCTCGCAATAAAAGTGACGTAATAACCCGCCACTGCTACTGCTATACCACCGTCGCCTCATGCCACAGGAAAATTGTCAAGCGTATCGTTTTACGCGAGCAAACAAGGAACGAGTATGGTGTCTGTATATTATATACATGTGTGTGTGTGTAAGAGAGAAAGTTCGCTTTTACCGAAAACGTTTCTGCTCACAGTCTGCGCGTTTCCACCACCATCGTTCTCTTCCGGTGCTGCAACGATGAGTTGAGAGTATATAGAGGTGTGTACGTTGAATTCGTGTAATATTAACACCGGGTATCTATGTATGGGGTGTTCGAAGAATGTATATATGTATACATATAGGCGATAGGGTGTGTGGATGCGCGTCTAGGTGTCATTATGGTAGTATATTAGAATGGAAAAGTAGAGAGTAGAATATTTATGTGGTAATGAGGCGTGATAGGTGTGCAGCGAGTAGGGGAGGTATATGAGAACGTTTTCAAGAACTCATATAGTGGATTATTAATCAATGGTGTATGTAAAGTTGTTTTAAGTTTTTAACAAATGGTTATATGCGGATACCAACGACGTGGTTGTACGCTATTATACATAAACTAGCAAGTGTGGTTTTTTAAATATTTTAAGAGAAGTAATAGAAATTACTTTTTACGTGGTATGGTGGATGATAAGAAAAAATAGTAGAATCAATATTTACTTTACAAAATATTACAACCCCGACTGTTCCATAATATCCGTGCTTTTGCCCTCTACACATGGGACAACGATCAAAGTAGAAACAAAAGTACCACTTTCACAGAACTATAAAAGCCCCCAATACACTTTCTAAACAGCGATCCCCCCCACCTTACCGTTTTATCTGTCTCTCTTGCTCTCTCCACCCTTGGCCACGTCCCTACAACCTCGACAATACGCTTTTTCATTCAGCTACACCTCGTCGTACAACGCCGGTCTCATACCATGCTACCTTCCAGCCACGTTACAAGGGAAAGTCCTTCGTCCTCTCTCTTTCTCTTTCACTCTCTCTCTCTCTGTACCTCGGCAACCAGCTACACCTCCCTTCTCGAGTTTCCTCTCTCTCTCTCTCTCTCTCTCTCTCTCTCTCTCTCTCTCTCTCTCTCTTTGGGAACGACGCGTCGTCGTCAAGGACCGGAGGGCGCGCGTACGCGCGTATAACCAGCAAATTGATCCGAGATCAAAGCCAAAACAATCACAGGGTGCACCCTCTCTCTCTCTCTCTCCTTCACTTTCACTCTCGTCATCCCTCTCTCTCTCTCTC
>JAYJLV010045063.1:0-21719 GCA_036873485.1 Torymus texanus
TATATATATATATATATATATATACGTGCATCGCAAGAAGAGAAAGAGATGGTAAAGTGAAGTTTGCAAGAAGGAGGAGGTAGGTAGTGGCATGACTGGGCGGAAAAAGGATTTCGATTTCACGGGCACTTCGCTTTCCGTGAAGAGTTATTTATACGCGTAGGTGGTGAGAGAGAAAGAGAGGGAAAGATGTACGTATAAGAGAAAGATAATTGTTTGTGGCAGTGAAGAGACTATGGCTGTTGTGTTACGGTTTTTTACGCATGGAGATTGCGTGGATGAGCAGGCGGTTTATTCAATTCGTAGCTGATGGCTATTTTCAGCGGCTTGTAGCAGTTTAATGGGAATGGTGATTTTTTTTTGCAGTATTTAGTCTGGAGTCAAATGAAATTTCTCGCGTACATACGACGGTTGTTTTGTATAGTATATAATTATAAGCGACGATTATTGTTGTCGTACGTTTATTTCATAGTTGGATGTATGTGCAGAAATCACCGCTTGATGAATGAACTCCTTAATTTCGCCCACTCTCGAGTTCAAATTATATACTCATCCGTTATTTCGAAACAGGTTTTTAAAGGATTAATTCTTAATCGATACTCCGTTATCATTTATACAACTCATATTTTTATTAATCTATCCTAAATCCATTCAGGAGCCGTGTTCCACACTGACGTTAAACTGGCTTTTAAAGCTACTACTACTCCTCATACTATACATTAACGGTCAAACCATCAACGCTCCCTCACAGATTACCATACCTATCCTCCAACCTCACTGCAATCATCCGATCAATCAAGATCTCAGGCATTGCAGCCGGAGAAACAAATTAATTTCACCCCTGGCATATCGCACACCGCACGCTGACTCGCATTACGATGGTGTCTATACCGGCTGTATTTTATATATATGCTGCTCTGCTCTCTCTTCCTTCTGTTGGTGCTGCAGCGCGGACACACCGCAAAGCGGAACTTTAATTGTGCGAACCTGCGGTGAACGCGAAACGGTCCGTTAAGCGCGAGCGCGGCTATACACTTACCGCTAAGGGAAACCGGCCCTTCTGCCCTGGTTTCCAAAGCTTTCCAGGGATCGCGTGCTTGGTTGCTTGATGATGAAGATGTTGGATTCGGATATTGTAAGTGTATAGCGACGAGAGGTGAGATGATTGTGACTGTATTCTTTCGAATGTAAATTAATGGTTGGGAGGTTTGTCGGTGATGGATATTGCGATGCATTTGGTTGATATATTCGATATGTAATGCGACTATTTTTTTCCAAGAAATTCAATAACGGAAAGCTAATTGTTTTCTAAAAATTCAACGTCACTCTATACAACCCACATTATTTATTCCCCGTCAACCTTCACATCAATATATTAGGCATACATATATACAATAGCTCATGAAACCGGCACACTTCACATCGTTTCTATATACCATACAAAAAAACAATCAAGAATCCGCTGCGGACGGACGAATCCTCGATACTTTCGTTTTGCATGACCCAGAACGTGCAGTATAGACGCGGAGCAACTAGAAACCACACGTGGCACAATATAAACCAGTTTTCCTTAGCGTTAAGCATTTTTCCGAACGGCAGCCACCGCCTCTCTGGGGACGTGTAAGCAAAAAGCTTGAAAATATCGGCCGCAATGGCTAGCGGCGGCGGTCATCCCGTCGTCTAAAGAGTCCAACGGGAACTGCTTTTTGTGATAGCTGTGTGCACTGTATCTATAATACTTGCCGCCTTTCTGTGAGAACCGCTCTGTATGTACATATATACGTGAGCTGCGAATGTCGCGTGAGATGATGCTTTTCTCGTTGCTGGTTGTCTTCTTTAGGTTTTGCAATGTACGTGGACGTGGAGGTATTTCGCGGTAGTAGAGTTGCGCTCGTTTGGGATTTTATATATATATATATATAGCTTTGGAATGGTAGAGTTTTTACGTTGAAGAAGGATTTATTTTTGTACCTTATAGTAAGATTGTGGAAATATGCGAGTGTCCATTGGTTGAGTACGTTTGAATTTGAAAATGACCTAAAAATAGTAATTTTGCAATAAATTTTCTATGAAATGAAAAATGCAATTCTTGTAACGGATTTCCATAACGAACAGGCTCGTTTGGAAATGATTTATTACATACAATACTCATCACTCTCATAAAACCGGAGACTTCGTTTTTACGACAGTATATACTCAATACTTTCTTATGGCATACACGCGAATTATGACTATTCCCATCTAAAACAATGTGTTATTTACATTTAAATTGAATTTATTGTTTACAAATTCACAAGCGTACAGTGACACCTATATATATATATATCTATCCCCTATTGTAAACGTAAATTCCTCATTGTACTTTTTCCATCAATATTTATCGATCGTCGGATGAAAATTGCTTTTTCCCAACCTCACACCATACAAAATTATATATACTCGTGCAGCTCGTATCGTCCAACTCTCGACTCAACTTTAAACACTTATATTAAACGCACATCGCTGGAGATAAAATCGGCATCGAATTACTCACTTTCTAGAGCATCAATTTCCCTTTACCAAAAAGTAAAAAAGAAAAAGAAAAAAGACTTTCGAAAAAGCCTCTCTTACGGTAAAGAATCTTTCGTTCCTTCCTCTCTCGCGAATGCATTTCACCTCGTGACGAAAATTGCCGAATAACAGCGGCTTTTCGCAACAGCTCGCACGATCTCAATTTCCGAGGCACTTAGCGCAAGTGCACGTCTCTCTCTCTCTCTCTCTCTCTCTCTCTCTCTCTCTCTCTCTCTTTCTCTCTCTCTCCAGTCGGGGCGATCTTCTCTCGTTGGCCTTGGCGGAGGAGGAGTACAGCGCCGCGAGGAAAATTGCCGGCGCTCATGGCTCCGCAACGGAGAACACGAGTAGCGCTGCAGAGTATATCGGCCGGTGGCCGCGAGCGTGCGGATCGTCAAGTGTATGCGCCGCGAGTGATGTGTGCGTAGGGTGTCAGATCGTACCAAAAGTTAGTGAAGCTAGTTGAGGGTTGAAAGTAGTAGAAAGTGTCGCGTGGTCCGGGAAAATTTAGACTTTGATGAAATTTATTAAAAATTTTAATGAAAATTGTTTCACGATCGATTACTCTTTGTTCAGTTATAATGTGATTTACTGAATAACTTTTGAAACATAATTTAAAAATAATGCATGACTATGTAATGGCTTTTTATGGTTCAATGTACGGTTATATTCTTTTGACAAGCAAATTTCGATATTGGTTAACCTTACGACAAATACACTCTTTTAGAAACTTTAATCGTTGCCAAATTTAATTACTTTCTCAACATATACAATCTTATTCCTAATCTGATTCATTTACGATCGGTATCAAAGTCACTATTAACAAGTTACATCTACATTCGCTCCGGAAACACGACCACGACAACCTTCATCTTCTCCTCAAAACCTCGCATACTTTACATCCTCGAGCTACCCTGAAGCAAAAAAATTGCAAAAACTTCATTAAACCAGTGCGAAGAACACACACACACACACATATACATATACACATACGCATACGCATGTACTGCACCCACTTACGCATACTCCCGCGTGGCGCCGTGAAAGTGCGCGGTAGCGGCAGCTGAGGCTTTCAGGGTTGTCTCCTCTCCTTCTCCCTCCTCCTCCTCCTCTTCCTTCACGAAGATAGTCCGTCCATTTCTCCTCTCCTTTTTGTTCGGCCTCTTTGCGCTGCTCTGCTCGCGCGGTCTCTTTCTCTTTTTTCCCCCTTCGCCGTTGCGACAGCAGCTCTCGTTTTTCCTCGTTCTTTTCTTTTTTTTTCGGCACATACCTCCCACCTTCAAGATCGTATCCGCCGATCTGGTTACCTTTTGTATCTTTATCTGCTCGCGAAGAGGAGACTGCAGCTCACGCTTGCTCATTTGCATCCGCGCACGTCACTTTGTGTGTGTATGTGTGTGTGTGTGTGTGTGTGTGTATATATATAGGCACGCGCACGCCATGTGTATTTATTGGCTCGATCGAAGAACACCGGAATGTTAAAAATATTTATATAAATTAGCGCGCGTCAGGTGTGGCTCTAAAGCTTGTTTCTGATATGATGAATAAATATAGTAAGAGTATGTTTGGAAGATTAAGCGATACATTCGTGGTTCAAAGTAATCGAATTGAGGTTCTGCTATGGAAATAAATGAAATAATTTGTATTGACGTTAAATGTAATGGCAGAGTATTGCCTTAAAAGGCCGTCAAATTTATAGAATCGATCTCGAATCATTAGTAAGATAAAAATCGGTTGGCACTTTTAAATTCGTAACACCTAATCAACACAAAATTAGCATTTCACTGAAACCAGACCGAAAACCAACACGCCAACTCCATTAAAAACCTCTTTCTTCAAGAAAAAAGGAAACAAAAATAATAACACTCACCTTCCAGATCCCAAAAACCACAAGCACCAAGCATCACCTATTAATCTCCTCACCTCCCTCCTCACTCTGCTTTCATTTCACACTGCCTCCTCCCACACGATCATCCATCGATCTCTATCACTCTTTCTATCTCCTTCCTACCTCCGGTCACTTTTCTCCCTCTCTCTTTCTTTCTCTCCTGCCGTGATTTGGCGACGACGAGAGCAGCCCACGCGGTATATACGCGCTCAGGATTGAGTTTCGGGCCCGATCCGGTTGGTGAAACGCGAGATCGTCGTTCTGTGTCTCTCTTTCTCTCTCTGTCTTTCTCTCGGTGGGGCGTTTCTCTTCCTCTCTTTCTCCGCCGACGCGCTGTGCGCGGCGTATACACCGGCGCGCGTGCACGTGGAACAGGGAGAGTGAGAGCGAGGCCGCGTACTCTACGACGGAGACGGCGGCGATCTCTCAGTGGCGGCGCGTCCGCGAAATTCGAAGGATCGCCGTGCGCGCGTACACACGCACATATATATATATATACACAAATGCATACATCGGTCGCGTGTGCTAAGGAGAGAAGAAGGATTATGAAGTGAGTACCGCGACGACGTCTATACTGTGGTGTTCGACTTGTTGGTGAAGGTTGACGGAGAGCTGTGATATAGGAAGAGGAAGGAGATTAAGCTGCGACCCAGTGGAGTTTACTAAAAGTGGAGCTGCAAACTCGTTTGGGGAATTATTATAGTATTTCGACAGCTGTGATGTGAATGGAAATTTGAGAGAAGTGAAAAAATACTTGTTTGGAGAGACAGTGATGCGGATAAAACTCGTTCGGCGCTATTAAGAAGTCGTGCTGTTTTAGGGCATCGTTGGAAATTATTTTTTTCAGTTTTAAACGCCGTGAGATTTTAAGTGCCAGTATATAAATTGTGATAGTAAACGTGATAGTCGAGTATAGAATTGCACTGCGGAATGAATTAACCAACTTTTGAATGAAACAAACTTGCGAGATCGTCGAAGCAGTAAACCGGACGTCGTGTGCGTCAAATGCCTTTCCTTGCCAAAATGTCAGCTCACTTCCGCGGTGGTTACTCCGCCAAGGAGCCTCAATCTAAATCCATTTACAGTCACGACGACGACTATTATCCATCGAAGCTCGAACATCGTTTGTATAGGAACAAGGACAAAATCGTCGATTATGATGACACGGATTACCGCAATCATGATGACAGTGACGAATTCATACGAAAGCCGTCTAACAACGGACATTGGAACCGTAAAAAAGACAATGAAGATGATACATTCAATAGGAAGCATTCCAATAATAAGCATTGGCAGCCTAATAAAAAGGACGAAGTGGACAACGACGCTGATTTACTCTACCGCAGGAGCAAGGAGAAATTTGCGTCTTGGGATATAAGAGATCTTGACGATCAGCGTCGATCACCGGAAAAACGTACAAAAAATGGAAGCCGAAAAAACTCGCGAGATGCCGTAGATGAAGAAGTGGAAGATATTTTCGTAAACGGCGGTGGCAGTGAGTCACCACGGCGAAGAAACGGTACCTTGTCGGAGGAGGATAGGCAGCAACGGCTACGTTCCAGCTCAGCGAATCGTCGTGAACGGGGCTCCGAGTCACTCGATCGGCAAAACGGCAGACAAGCTGGCAGAGGAAGAAGAACCGTCGAGCCGTGGAGCGAGGAAGAAGAGGATGACGTCAATGGTGATGGATATTCGTCCCGAGCAAAGTCTGAGGAACGGGACAAGAGTGCGAAGTACGTTAATAATAAGGACCACAATGACGATCGTGGATCGCTGAAGAAGAGGAACGAGAAGAATGCTGGGATGAATTTGGGCTTCCGAGCCATCGTGGATAAGTTTAGGTCAAAGGCCGATGATAAGGATAAGAAGGAGGTGGTGCACAAGAATCGAAAGCAGGACTTTGTTGATGAAAATTGGAGGTATGATAATGGCGACAGGAATGGTCATAAGGAAAGGAAGAGTCCGGAGAAGTTTGAAGTGTACCCACCCAAGGAGTCGAAAACTGAGAAGAATCACAGGATTAGGGACCATGAATTCGAGCGTGAGTCTCGACCTAGAAGAAGATCACCAAACAATGATGAGGACTATCATCATCACGATAGACGTCATGAAAGTGATAGATCGAAACGACGAAGTTATGCATTCGAAGCTTCACCAGAAGAATTCGACGTGAGGATTCAGAAGTATGAACGCGCTCGCCGTGACGATCCCGAGCTTCACCGGCGAAACTCGTTCCACGATCGAGGCTACAAGGATAACGGCGATATTTATAGCAACAGGATATCGTCTAGAGATCGCAACGGGACCGAAGTCAGCAGAAAAAGTAGCTTGAAGGACAAGGACAGAGATCAGCTGAAACGTCGCGAATCGGTGAAGAATAATGTTAAGGTGCCAAAACCAAGGATCTCTGAGAGACACTCCCGACCGCTGACACCACCTATGGACCAGCAGGTGGAGGTGCTCCGTGAAGAGTCTCCTAAGGATCGGTACAAGGACTCATCCCGCAAGAGCTTCTCTATGAAGGAATGGTACGAAAGCAATCGCCAGTTTGCAGCCAAGTACCTCAAGGAGCACAGTAAAGTTAAGGAACTCTCTACCTCGGATGTCTCTGCCAAGGACGAGTTCGTCTTCGGCTCACCCAAGGATGGCTCCGGGCGTGCGCTCCTGGAGATAGAGAGCCAACAGCGGCATGTGCGTCGTGAATCCTTCGACGACGAGAACGGCCACCGGGGTTACGAAGCTGCCAGGGTTACAAAGGTCCGTCACGAGGAAGAGGAGGAGGATAGCAGCACTGGTCGTCGGGTCACCAGCAGCAGGAGCAACGGAAACAAGAGCAACAGAATCAGGCAACGACGCGAATCCGAGGACGGCGATGAGGCTAACGAGGCGATGATATCGTCGCGGAGTTACGGGAGAAGTTTTGTGATGCCAACGAGAAAAATCTGGAATTACCGAGACGGGGTATGACACTAGATATTACCGTAAATACCGAGATTCCTTATCGTACGCAAGCGAAAGCAGAGGAAGGGGGCATTTTCTCGCGGCTCGTGCTGGGATGGATGTAATCGGAAAGTAACGGGGAATCTTGCGGGGATGCGAAGGATTTATTAGGGATTTCGCGACTGAGGGAGAAATTACACGGAGAAGAGAAAGAGAGAGAGAGAGAGAGTAATTTTATGTGCTTCACTGAGGAAAATTGTTTGTTAGTATGGTAATGTTGTGGTTTGAGGTTTGCTGTGTGGATTGAAAGTTGTATGGCTGGGTTGAGATAAATCTAAATCTTGGTTTGAAATTATCAAGATGAAAAGTAATTTGAATAACGTTACTAAAAATGTAGGTTGTAAAGTACATATATTGCAAATTAATTCTTTCAAATTAATAATGATAAATATAAATTATCATTTTATTTAAATCTTTATAAAATATTTTAATAATTAATATAGTATTATAAAATGAAAGTGTATAAGTTTTTGTAACACGATTAATTTAATGTAAAGTTTTTGCTGAATAAATTTTCGAGTATATATATTTAGAACAATCGGCGAGTATGTCACTGTCAACTATATTTCATCGATAATTTTCAGCTCAAACATATCCGAAATTTCTGTCGCAATAAACCCACTGTTGCAATAACGTAAAAATTATTATCAGTTCGTTACGCTGTGGATATATACAATACACGCACGCGCGCGCACTCGTAAACCGAGCCATTAATAATTAACGTTGTCAGCTTGCACGCGCTCTCCTTCCCTACTCCCTCACCAAATAAATGTACTCGCTTGAAATCTGTTCGAAAATGCTGTTGTATAGCCTCTCTCTCAAAATTTACGTCGGCGTAATGACAGAGAAGTGCTCGATTCTTTATTTTCGTCTTGCTTTTCCAAGGTGCCCGTTCTTATATACCTGTACGTGCGTCCACGCACTTGGCTCTCGTTGTTGCGCAAGTTGCCTTTCCCCGTGTGAGCATGCGCGCCTACGAAATACTTACTCTCTTGGGTTTTCTGTTTGAAGCCATAAATAAGAGATCTGTCTGTCGCCGGAGAGGTAGATTTTTTCTGTTTTTTTTACGAACTCCGAGTGTAAATAAAGAAGCGCCGCCGCGGATATGATTTGCGACGACGAGGTATCGAGAGGCGCGAAGTAATACTCGCGGACAATACGCGAGAAGAGAGAGAGAGAGATTATTAATAACAGTACGAGCAATGAGTTATTTATTGCGAACGCGGGCATTGTGCACGCGCACGCACGCATGAGCGCGACTGGGCGTATATGTATGTGTGTATAGTAATTTATTAACCGTAATTTAACGAAGCGCTTTTGAAGCTTGTTAGCAATTAATTTATCGATATGTTCACTGTAGATGTTGAATTATAATTGGTTTCAATAAAGATATTGTCAATGCTGGCTGTATAACGACATAAGAGTTTACTTTTTTCATTTTCTTTTTTTCCCCTTCGATAAAATGTTTATTTTTGTCAATAAAATGTGGCACGATCGATAACTATTGATCATTTTTAATGTAACTATTATATTTCACGTTTAATTCATTCGATTATTGCTTTTTAATTTGTGAATTATTTACGAAAAACAAAAATTTTATATTTCGGTCGTTAAACTATTTTTCTTCATAATACAATAATAAATTTCGCATCGTTCATTTAGTATCTTTCCTCCAACACTACTCGCAGTTTCATAGGCAACTACTTTCCACCATTTCATATACTCCTACATTTTCCAACCCTCTTCTTACACACCATCTCAACAGCTCACGCGCCAACCTCCAACTAAACCGACTTCCAAACCTCCACCTCAATATATACACACCCGCTGCCGTCAGCTGCTACTACTATTAAACGGGTCCTCGAGTCATAGCCAGGCGCGTGACTCAGGAGCACCGAAACGACATCATCATCGTCGTCGTTCTCTCTTACGCGAGTCGAGATCATTATTCAAGATTACTATATATAGCCGGCTAGAGACAACGGTAACACAGCCCGCACACGTCTCTCTCTCTCTCTCTCTCTCTGCAGTTATATACTCTCGATATTTGGCGATGCCATTCAGCGGGCGAGCGCGTGGGCGGACTGGCTCCGGAGCGCGGATTTCTGCGAAGCGAGGTGATTCTTTTCATGAAATCGTGAGGATGCACGGCAATGTTATGTGGTAGGTTGACGCGTGGATTGGTAACCTGAGGTGCTGGGATTTTGTGAGTTGTAGGAGGTGAATTTGATAGCTCGATGGTTCGTGTTAGTAAGCTTATTGTTTGATTAGGAACTTACGATGCCGTAATGTTTTTTTAATGTTTAGTGTAGTATGCATTGGTTTGTCCATAGTAGAATAAAAATTGATAATCCTTTGTATTTTTTAATTACACGAGATTAGAAACGACACCATTGTTCAACTTATACTAATGAAACTTGAACAAATTGAAAATTTAACTACCGTGACATTTCCTTAAAAAAAATTTCCTTGTTTTTAACAATACCGACCATTCAATGGCCATTCGTCCCTCTACGTCATACTCAGCCTCTCATTGGAAAGTCCAAACGGAACCTCTCAGAGGCTCCACAACGACAAACCCGTTTTCCTCTCTCCTCTTCTCTCTTACTCTCTTACGCACGCATCGCTCGTTCGAGCAATCGCAATCGGAAATGAATTATTGGCCGATGCGCGCCGATTAAAGCTGTCTCTCTCCTTCTCCCTCCGGTTAACCGCGGTAGTCGCGCGATCGCATAATTTACTCTCTCTCTCTCGCTTGTCTGGGTCAGGTTATACGCGCACTCGCGCGGGGCTACAGCTGATTAATGCCGACCGGAGCTGCTAGACAAAAGCGACGTATTTATTGGGTGTGATAGAGCTGCCGGACCGCGGCGCGCGTAATGGATGCGCGACTGGTTTCTATGTAACTCTATATAGCGTCACATCGCAGGAGTACGTAGGTGCTAGCGAGTGGATGTATATACTACCTATATAAGAGCGTAGCGACGCTTGTGGTTCCGTTTTGTAGAAAGGTATGCGTGTATATATATATATTCTACGGGTATTGTTGTAGAAGGGTATTTTGCAACTTTGATTGGGTATAGATTTGTCGATTTATTGTATAAGTATAGTTTGATTAGTTAGATTAATATATAAAATATGACTCACGGTTATATTGAACTGGCATTTGATCTACAAATTTATGGGAATTCAATAAAAAGTGCGAAAGAATTTTATTGGATATATCAAAGTATGAAATCATCGTTTTCTAATATGAATCGCGATAGCTGTGACGTGAAAATTTATCGATTCGATATTGGTTGCATGGAAAGGTAGATTAAATTTTGTAAAAGTTTAATATCATATATTATACTTGAGATAATATAAAATTTTTCTTGTATCCTGATAGCAATATACATATGGCAGAAAATGTAGTTTCTGATTATTTTTTTAATGTAAATCGTGATGCGAGAATTAAATAAAAATTTATGTTTTGCATTTGATAAGTTACATTAACTTTTAAATTTTCGAATAATAACAATTTACAATTAGTGATAATTACTTCAATCAAATATAAATTATATCCTTCACAGTGTAATTACTTATCAAAAACATAATAACGAACGTTTCTTCCTTAAATATATCTAAAAATCACTTCGTAAAATCTCTGGTTTTTATAAAACCTTCATCGCCGATGACGAAAAATCAACGTATCATAACATAACGCACGACGTTCCATAACCCCCCAACCAACATGCGCACAATCTCATACAAATACCAGTCATTAGAACAGAAGAAAAAAACAAGAATTATCTATACCATAATATCCACAATCCAGTAGCTAACAAGCGTAGCCATCGGGAGCCTCGTAAAATAAAAAAAAGGCAAACACTAGCGGAACACGTGTGTATATAAGCGCAGATACACGTTCCTCAAGCCGCGCGCGTCAAGCTCTGCCGATCATGCGCGTCTTGTGCGCACGCGTGGCTCGACTGTCGAAACTCCGCGCGTGCCATTGCAATTAAAAACTTTTTCCCAATTATGCGCACGCGTCGTATACATCGTGAGGCTCATTATTACCCTGCGGCCTTGTCCCGTTTTGCGCTCTTGACTTGTGTATGGTGAACTTGCGTTTGGTTCGGGTCCCCGAGCGTCGTACGTTTTTATATATGATCTCCGTATGGGTTCTTTATGGGAAAATAATCGTGGAGGTTTCGGTTTGTATTGTAGTTAGTTATCGGACACGCGGAAATTCGAAATTTAAAGAGATTAAAGCATGTAGAGTTGAAAAAGAAAATGTTTTATTGAAATAATAGAATATTTTGATTTGAGATATTATCACAGAACACTTTAGAATATATATTTTTGAAATAATTTGTAGAAAACATATATTTTACATAGTGTTTTTTTTAATATTATTTGAATACAGAAAGCATATCAGAACAAAATAAAATCAAAGAATGAATGAAATTCATGAAACGTAATGTATCTATTACTTGTTCCAGGGTGTTCACATCACGGACGTTGAGGAAGGTCAGCCTTGTTTACAATGTGGCGAAACGTGTTCCGGATTCTTGCCACACATTTGGAGGTAAGTCATATGCCATTTGTATGACCGTCAACTTTGTCTGCCTTCCTTATCGATCAAAAATTTCATAACACGTCAAGGTATTTGTCATGTACCTGATATGCATCTATACAAAATTACAAGTACAGGTGCATTTGCAAAAAGACAAGTCTGGGCTATCAGATTTGAAGGATTGAGAAAGTTCGAACGCCATGTTCGGTGGTTTATAAACGTTTTAATGGTACTTACTATAGATACAATTGATACGTGATACCTTAGAATCAATCATCATCATGTCAACATTAAATTAATTTTAAAGTAATGAGATTACAATGAAGATTAACGAACGAATGAAATGAATGTTACTAAATGTTATTCCGCATGTCTGTTTATTATTACTTGTTTGAGTGTAAATTCATTTCCGGTTTGTGCAATGAATTTCTCCACGTTAAAAATTTATTGCCCATGACATACCAAAGCAAGATTACAGAGAATCTCTTAGTAAAAGCGTATAGTATAGTATTCGTTTAATAAATGTATGCCCATGAAAAAAAAAGAAAAGAAAGTTTCTAAACATCCTAGTTAAGGTTCTTAAGAGAAATAAACAAACATTTTTCGAATACCTTACCGGTTACATATACTACATTTCCTAATGATAAAATGTTTGAGACTACCTTGAATCCATTTTATTTTTATGCATACTTACTTTATCATTTTAAAATCAATCTCTTGCGACTAAAAACTCATCAACTATATAATCTAAAGCTGTTTCGATGCAAAACAACAAGATTGCGACTATTCTAATCCCTATCTAAACACCGCTTAGAAAACTCGTAGATCTCAAGTAAAAATACATAAAAGCGACAGAACAAACCCAAAAATCTTATACTACACTTACCCATACTCAACAAAAATATAAACTTTTCTCTCTTTCGTTCTTTCTCGTCCTGTCTTACATATCGCGGGACCTCCTATACTGTGGTAACGTCCAAAAATAAGTCTGACGTATACTTGCAACGCGCCCGCGCAGGAACGACGATGGAACGAATGGGAGGAGCAGCGCGTGCGAAGGCGAAAAAGCAAGCCGCGCGAGGGTGGCGAGCTGAATGCCTTCCACGAACGTGTATATAACGGTGTTGTCGCGCTCACCTCCGATGATTTCGACGCGCTTTTGTGACGATGCAAGCCTTTCTGTCGATTTTTTTCTTACTTTATTCTCAGGTTTCGTGAAGTTCTTTGTTCTTTGGAATTTAGCGTGGCCAGGGCAAATCGATTCGAGCTACGCTGTCGATCAGTTGTATAGAGAGAATCGTGTGGTTCTTGCGTTGGCTTTCGCGAGAGTTGAGCGTAGGGTTAGTGGACTTGACGTGTATGGGGAAATTTTGTGTTGCGGTGTGGTGAATTATAAAAGAGGAATGTTGTAAAGTGGTTTGCAGAGAATTGATACGTTGTACGGGGAAATGTGCGATCTGAGTGTAGTAGAATTAATTTATAGTGGAAGCTATATACATATTTGATTTATACATATATCAAATTTATGTATATATGAAAAACTTGGTTTGATTGTAAGCAATTATTTGGAAAACTGGAGATTGATAAAGTTAGAAATTCATTCTTATCTATAAATTTCAATAAGTTACGTATTCTGTCATTTACATGTATAAGACTCTTCGGCTTATAGAATCTCTTACACACAATTCACATAAGCAATTAACATTTTTGTTACAGCTCAATATATATGAGAGCTTTTGCTTTCGTTTTAATATAATTTTATAGAATCTTTCATCGTAAAAAATTTTTTTAAACTTTTTAATTTATGTTCCAACAGATCGTATCAACCAATAATTTTATTTAACATTAATATTAATAGAATGTTTTCTTTATCTGCGAAATAATATTAGTAAAGTTGAAAGTGTTCTTGTGTGAAGTACGGCAATTCAATGTGCTTACAAAATCTGAATTCATTTATTTCCGTATTTACTCATGCGTTCATTTCACGGTTTTCATTCTGAGTGTGAAAGTGAAAAAGCCGCATGTCTATAGAGCGTTTAATACTTCGCTTATTTGAAGTGTTTTTCAATTCACCTTGAAAGCGTACACGGAATTGCCTAAGTTTATATTGAACTCGTTGCAGTGTTTTGTAAAGTTAAATCTTTGAATTTTAATTTTCTCAAAATATCTATTTAATATCTATTTAATAATATTATTAAAGTAAAGAATTATTTAAAATATTAAAATAACGTCACACTGCAATTCTTAATTTTTATAATAACAAAAATATTGTGATATATTTAAATGTTACGTACAGCATTTTATTATAACATAATGAAAGCTTCGTGTGAATTATAAAAGAAAACTTTAGATTATATATCACGTAATGCTAAAACTGAAATACAGACGTCAAGATGGTTTCATAACAATGACGGCTTTTCATCATTTAGTTATAAATGATGATACTCAATTACACTACTGTTTGTTCATAATGAAAGATTAGATTTTTTAAATTTTAAAACATTTCTACATAGTGTTTATTGCCTACCCACGTACTTATTCTTCTATTACGAAGTTTAATCATTTGGAGATGTTAATACAGACGAAGCTTGCGCAAAGTGCATCAGTAAAACTGTCGACTGTTTGTTTTTACTGCAGATGTAGACGAATCTACGTTTGCAAATGTTTGTAACATCGTTTTATTAGCATCATTGTATCATTGTGCTTGTACCTAATAACAAGTTGCATAAAATTAAATATATTTTATCTTTAACATAAAATAATATTTCAAAATACAAACATTCGTTATATTTTTGAATATAATTGTTACCTACCTATACATTGTTAGAAATCAACCAACAACAATCAACAATTTCGAAAATATGTTTTCCATAGCCAATAAAACAAAGTTTTGCCCTTTCTTCACTCCAGTCGTCAATCAACCGCGAATGCAGCAGCGAAAGAAGAAACGACGACGACCGAC
Source organism: Torymus texanus (assembly GCA_036873485.1). Lineage (NCBI taxonomy): Eukaryota > Metazoa > Arthropoda > Insecta > Hymenoptera > Torymidae > Torymus > Torymus texanus. Next base: position 14,959 of record JAYJLV010045063.1, read on the forward strand.
TATATACTCGCGCGGATAATTGCGCGCCGTGACTTAATAAGTCGAACCGGCGCGGCAGTAATGACGAATCAATTGTCGCTGGCCACAGTCGTCGTCGTCGTTGTAGCTCTCGTTCAAGACTACTAAGCCCGAGTAATACGTGTGTATACATATATCTCTGTATATGCTCTTTTTGCGACTTCCTGCAGTCGTGCGTACGCCGATATAATTGCCGGTGGTCAGTTGCTACTCGTGGATCTCTGGAGCGAGACGTGATAGTTTTTTTTCTTCATTTCTACGGGATGCTCGTCGTTTTTTTTCTTCGCGTTTTGAGTTCGAACGTAATCGAGGTTCGCGTGATTGACATATTTATACTGACAATTGGGGTTGAAATGGAAGACGAAATGTTGACGTCGGAGAGAGGAAAGTATTTCTTTGATGGCCCAGTGTATATAAAAAGCCAGTGGATGTGATATCATCATTAAGTGAAAAATGTAATTACAGTTTTCTCCCGCTTTTACTTTAGATGTATATCTTTTTTTTTTCGCTGATGCGACAATTTAGTTATTATTGTTATTATCGCATGCTGCTGATTTACAGCTGACTGTCGAGATCTATACGCTTTCGCAAAGAATTTTTCGTCTGCTTTGAACATAACAAATACAAATTCCTTTTAGTGTGTATATATATATATATATATATATCAAATTTGGTATTCTAAATGTGCATAATTAATTTTCTTACAATCAATTATTCTAAACTTCTCACGTAAAATATATAATTTTATCAAATAATAAAATATCCAATTCATTCCGAATAAAAAATCCCATTGCTTCTACAAAACGCGAACTATTCCATCACTCCTATTCCAGCAACCTTCCCACCACCCAATTACAGCAACATCCACCTCACCTCACGTCTCTCTCTTTCTCTTTCTTTCTCTATCGGAACAATCCCGTTAATTCATCCTTCCCTCGCACAATACTCCCGAAACAATCCTCGAATACCATCGATTGTATTCCACGGCGGCAACGAGTGTAGAAAAAAAAATAGCGACACTTCCTCCTCATTTTGGCGTTGGCGTGCGCGAGCGAACAAGAGAGAGAGAGACACAGATCAAAGGCACGCGCGCAAGCGCCGAATGGGAACGGGAACAAAGACATCAAAGCCTAGATCTTACGCGGGCCGGTTGAGTTCGACAGACGAGGCTGTAAAGTAGCCTCCCGCCTCTCGTTAAATTAAAGGTGGAGAAAATCGCAAATGCACGCACGCGTGTGTGTAGTATTATACGCGGTGGGAGCAATGCAAGGAGTTGTATTCGTCACGCGCTAATTGTCAGTGCGGTGTGGGAGTTTGATGGATTTGAAAATGATCAAGTAATCGATATTTCAGGGTTATAAATTGTTCAGTGTCGACGAATTGTTTTTCGATTGTGTAATATGATTATTATTGCAAGATGTCAAGGTGGAAAGTCTTCAAATCAATGATTTATGGTTTACCGAAAGTATATTATAGTAAAATAAACAAGGTTTCCTACTGATTTTTATGGGCTACTTCGTTTAGGAGAGATTTATTACTCGCCGAATTGGTTACATTTTTAGTACACAGAAAACTACATCTAATTAATATTATTTATTACCCTCTAGAAATACACCGTCTATGATTTATCCATGATATATACACGAATACAAAAAGGATCGATGAACTGCCCCTTTAACCGCAAATCGAGCGCTAATTAAATAACGCGCTCGTCCAGAAACCAGAAAGTTGTTCACTTCTCTTTCTCCCTTTCCCTCCTTATCAAGCCCATACTCACCATCCATGCTTTTAGGCGCTCCTCTCTATATTTATCCCTTTCCCTTCTTATCCATTTCCCGTTCGCCGTTTTATATCGGCTACGCCGCACGTCTCCTTATCCGTATATACCGGGCGCCTCGATTTCGCGCGCTCGCCTTTTCTTCCGTCTCGAAATCTCTTCCGCCTTCGCGCGCTCTCTCGCTTATATACTCGCTCCGTACGCCTGTGTGTATTTATAGTCTTCGATGTGAGAGAGAGAGAGAGGCTGATCTAAACTCATCGACCTACGGCTGGGGATAGATCAAACGGGGCGTGTGTAGAGCGGATCGTCAGCTGGCGTGAGCTCGCGATATCAGATTAAAGAGCTTCGATATCAAGCGAAAATAAATCGAGAAACAAAGTTCGTTCGGATGGTAGCGAGGACGTGAATGTGTGTGTGGGGGTCTGATGGAAAATTAAAATATTCGAAGATGTTAATAATTGCTATTGGTTGTTAGTTTTACTTTTAGAGAATGAACATTTATTTGAATTTTACATTATTTCTTTTAAATTTTGAAATAATTCTCTAAAATTTTATGTTTAAAAAATATATCTGTGGCTTCCCGGAATAACCGAATAAGCCCACTTTTTTGAAAATCGATATAAGCCCACTTTTTTGAAAATCGATATAACCCCGGATTTTATATCTTCAAATAGGCCTTTTTTCTTTAGCACTTTCAGTAGTAGCAAAAATATTGCCGTAAAGCTACAATTTCTGCCCGGAATAACCGGATACGTCCGTCATTTTTTTCGTTTATCGAACTTATAATTTATTTTATGTATTCAAATTTCCCTGGTAGAAATCAGTTCAATAAAAATAGATAGATAACTAGTTATTGGGTAGTAAAAATTGATAAAAATGGTTGCATTTTTAATAGCCTGTAAATAGCTAATAATATCCTAATAGAATTAAGTAATATCTAAATAAATTTTTCTCTGTTTTCAATAACTAATAAATAGCTAATATTCTATATTTACAATAAAATTCAATTTTCATTTTAAGAATATTTTTAATTGCGAAATTTTACCTAATACAAATACTTAATAAATATGTTACATAGAATGATTGTACATATATAATTATATTAGATTGTTAATAGATATTTTTCTTGCAAAATAAATACATGTATATGTGTACAAAATTCAAATTTTTTCATTTGAAATTTATAGAAGTTTTAAATATAAAGTAATATTGTTACATATATTTTTAAATACAAAAAATGCACCGTCAAAAATAGACAAATTAAAGACAAACAAGGTACGTCTTATATAAGAATGTGTATGTATAGAAACACATCAGAGCATTATTTTGTAAAGAACTGTGCAGTAATCTACGAACATAACCTTTAAAAGTCATTTCTGTTTACATAGTGCAAATGCTCCGGGATAAGTTTTTTCCTTTTGGTTTGGACTTTTAGTGAATTTACTTGTTTAAAAGATGCCAAGTACAAGCCGTGTATATAAGCATCGACTGAAAAAACATTTGCTTGATAAAACTAACTTTATAAAAGTAATCAAAACTAAAAATAGGAGTGAGCCTTTACCAAATTTTTGTGTAAATGATAATTCAGTTTCTGGATGCAATGATTTTAGTGAATCTAACTCTTACTCTTTTGAGTATAATGAAGAAAATGGAAGTAATGATAATCTAGTGAACTCGGACTGTGATATGTGGGAAAATGATTTGGATGATACAGAAGAAAATGTAAGTGATAATAGTGATGATAATTTTGAAATTTCAGAAGTGAATGAAGAACCAGAAGTTGATGAAATAAGAAAGTGGGCAGTTGAATGTAGAATTCCAAAGAAACATTTGGATTCATTACTTAGAATATTAAAAAGAAGACTTTTACCAACAATACCAATTTCTTACAAAACATTGTTGAGAACTTCTTCTGTTAAATATTCAATTAAATCAATGCTCGGAGTCGATAGTTCCCAAACTGAATATGTATACTTGGGAATTAAAGAAGGACTTAAGGCATGTGTCAATACATCTATTCATAAGGATAAGCGATTACTGCTGGACTTTAATATAGATGGTGTCAAAATAAAGAAGTCAAGTTCAAAGACAATGTGGCCAGTTTTGTGCAAAGTTTATTATGCACCAATGCCAATAATTTATAAACCATTTTCAGTGTTGATTTTTTATGGAAATGGAAAACCCAAAAATAACAATGATTTTTTGAAAGATTTTATTTGTGAATTGAATCATCTATTAAAAAATGGAATTTGTATAGAATCTAAAGAATTTTCAGTGCAGATAAGAAGTTTTATTTGTGACACGCCAGCTAGGTCTTTAGTGAAAGCAGTAAAAGGTCATACGAGTTTCAATGGTTGTGAAAGATGCAATATTATAGCAAGAAAAATAGATAACACTACAGTTTTTTTGTCATATGGTGAGAGAAGAACTGATGCGAATTTCAGATCCTTTCTAGATGTCAACCATCATACAGGAGCATCCCCTTTATTAGCTATTGAACCGCCAATAAATTTGATCACTCAATTCATACTTGACCCTATGCATTTATTATATTTGGGTGTGATGCTGAGATTGTTTGAGCAGTGGATGACTGGAGACTTGCGTACAAGAGTGAGTAAAAATCAAAAAGATGAGTTAAGTAGAAGAACAATTATGATTAAAAATGACATACCAGTAGAATTCAAGAGGAAAATTCGCACTACAAATGATTTTAATGATTATAAAGCTGTTGAACACAAATTTTTCCTATTGCACTGTGGGCCAATTGTTTTAAAGAAAATTCTTAATACAGACCTCTACAATCACTTTTTACTCTTTCATACTGCTTGTAGAATGCTGTGTAGCAAAGAAGCGGTTATTTATGTAAATATAGCAAGAGATTATTTGAAAGAGTTTATTGAGAAATCCATTCAATATTATGGAGAAAAATTTGTATCGCTCAATGTACATAATTTATATCATTTGCCAGATGATGTGGAAGTTATGAAATGCAACTTGAATGACATTTCAGCATTCCCATATGAGACTGAATTGGGAAAGATAAAGAGTGTTTTGCTGTCACCATACAGGACCTTAGCACAGTATTGTAGACGAGTTCATGAAGAAAAAGAAATATTAAATATGCAAGCTCAAATTCCCGAACAATTGTTAAATCTAAAAATGAACAAGGACAAAAAAATTATTAATTTAATTTATAAACAACAGTATTTTTCTACAAAGCATCCAAATAATATTGCTATTTTAAATAATGGAAACATTATTACAATTAGAAAAATATTTCAAATAAATGAAAATATTTATATAGAAGCTGTAAAACATAAAATAAGAAAATCTATTTACACACATCCATGTGATTCTGCTCTCTTAAAAATGTATGAAATAGAAGACAAAATTTCTGATATTTTAAAAAATATTCCACTAGATAGTATATCAACTAAATTAATGAAGATTTCTATCAACTTTGCCGTACAAGATAAAAAGAGAAGTTTTGTGATGCCAATAGTTTATTAACTGTTCATTTTCTTCAGAAAACTACATAAAAATTTGATAAGGTATTTCTATTTTATTTTGATATAATTTTAGTGCTAAAAGTTAATCATTAATTTGTAATATTATTATTCTGAATTGCAATAATTTTACTTATTAAATATAATTTTCTATCTTGGATAGCCATTTATTAGATATTATAAATAGAATAAACTATCTATAGATAGTCATTTGTTTCTAACTTTACATTTATAAGAATGATGAAATATTAATCTTAATATCTCTCCAATTTTAATAAACTTTCCATTTAATAAAAATAGAATTTGGAATTAATTTTCTTTGCAAGGTAATCATCAACACAATATTTACATAATATTTATATTAATATATTTGCATTAATATTTACTTTGATTTTATTGAGTACTTAAATTGAACTACATTTGTTAAGGTTAGGTTTCTGAAATACAGTTTTCAAACATTAAAATTAAATAATACCATTAAATACATATCCTCACATATACATAACTAATGAATTTCATAATTTTTCATATATTCATACAATATTTCAGAATGACCAGTCAATCGAAATCTTTAGAAGAACTATTTCCTTACCACATAGTAGAATTTATAAGTGTTGGAAGAAGGCCAAAAGTTCGAAAAACTGACATTGTTCTCACAAAATGGCTCAAGTATGATACAATTAAAAAAAAGTGCACCGTTCAATTTCCACCGCCACCATATGATAATGATACACGAAACATGCTCGATAATGCACTAGATATGTTAGATGATCCTCTGGATACTTGGCAAGAGTATACTGTAAAGTTACAAGGAAAAGCCAGTAAGTAAACATTATTGTTTTTAACATTCAGAATATTATCACTAATGTGTTTAATGAATGTAATTTCTTTAATTTTATAATATAGGAACCTTTGTCGAAGCCTGTAAAAAATTAAAAGAACTAGAAAAAAATGAAACTGCTTTAACTATGGACTCAGATGAAAGCGCTGAAGCAGCACAGAAAAAAGCTACAAATTTAATAAGACAGAATGAATTAATAGCAGCTGCCGACTCCTACAAAAATTCTGTTAGTTATCGTAGTAAGTTGACAAACCATAATAACATTTAAACTGTTTTATTTAAAATTATTATTAATCTGTATTTTATTATCAGCAGCTACGCACAGCCAAAACAATATATTATCAACATCCAAATCTGATTTGCCACTTAGTAATATTACTAATTCACTAGATTTTCAAGTTCCTTCGAATAGACATGGTTTGAATTAAATTTATTTTTTGTAATGTTTATGGTAATAGTGTGAGAATGTAAATTAATTTCATAAATAATCTCTATTTTCTAGATGTACATTCATCACCAACAGTAACTTTGGAGAAAGCATCAACTCGCAACTCTATTGACAATTTTCATTTACAAATGGATGTTAGCCCAAAATCTAGAAAAGAAAACCAAAAAA
>JAYJLV010045083.1:0-21708 GCA_036873485.1 Torymus texanus
TCTCTCTCTCTCTCTCTCTCTCTCTCTCTCTCTCTCTCTCTCTCTCTCTCTCTCTCTCTCTCTCTCTCTCTCGTCTCGCAGGTACGCGCACACGTGTGTATAAAGAGTCGGGGCCAAAGGCACTATTAATTAGGGGAACCCCACGCGCGCGATGGGGTATACGAGTCAATTTATCGATTATAGATTTCGCAGCGCGGTTGATTTATATAGCCGCAGAAGGCATATGTATAGGATAGACCGATGGAATTTGATTGGCGGTACGCGTGGAATGGAAATGGTTATCGTGAATCGGTATAAGAGAGTATAAGCAAGGGTTAGGAGGGTTAGAAGAGGTTATGTATAATGGCTCTATCTGTGCAGAGGTATATAGGTATATGTACGCTGGAATGAAGTAATTATATACGTATGGTGGGGGCCAGCTGGTGGTTTAGTTGTTATATAATGAAGTGAGGGTGTAGAGTTTGTAATTAAATTTCGTCGGTTGCGCTTGGATTCTTTGTACGGCTTTAAGTTTAAAATTAATGACTTGATTGTACGTGACAACAGTGGATTCTATATATATGTGATGTGTACATGAGATAAGTCAAGTCAAAATTAAATGATAATTAGGGTGCTTCGATATAGAATGTACGATAAAAATGTTCAAACATTTAAAGTCTTACAGATTTTTACGTAGTCGTTATTTTTATAATGAAATATTAGAAAAATTGTGTAATTAAGTTTTCTCTCAAAGTTTAGAACTGTACGAATCGTATAATATATATGACTCACTTGAATTGGGTCTACTGAGCTATACGAAGCAATACGACTAATCTTTTTGCTAGTATATACGATCAAGTCTAAAGATATTTGATACTTTTTTTATGGAGGTTGAAGATTTTTTTAGATGTAGCGTAATTAATATCCCTTAGAATATTAAGATAAGTAATTAATATTTAAAAGTACTACAAATTGAAATTTTATATAAAATTTAATTCATTTTTACTTTTAGCATTGCGTAGACAATCTTAATCAATTTTCGCTGTAACCCTGAATTCTTATATTATGCAATACACAATAGAAATAGAAAAATCAATCCTAAAAGGCATAAAATGCAAAATCTTTATTTCATAAAAAATTACTTTATATTGAATTGACTTTTTTAAAATTCGAAATTCCAAAACCTTATACAACAACAATTTACTTACTCCATACAACCTTGTAAACATAACAGTACCTCATAGCTACATAAATTCGCGTACATCATTCCAGCATCTTACACAATCATATATCCCACCCCCACTTACTTCACAAACTATTTGTTTCTCTCCGTACGACTCACTCACTACACTAAACGCGGCATTTCCCAGCACCGCAATCATCGTGCGCTATTACACAGCCACAACAAATCCATCCTCGTTCGTTTACAACTACTCACGCTTTCTCACTATAAACGTCGTTATAATACCAACCTATACACACACACGCTTTCGCTATGTCATCCGCATCGTTACTAATATATACAACATAGCGCGTGCGTACAGTTTTGCACGTATACACTACACGTGTGGCATCGTGCGTATGCACACGTGCGCGCATTTTTGGAATAGCACATGCAAGAATGATGAGCACGTGACGAGGATCAGAGAACGACGACGAGCCTCTCGGATTTTTCGGCTGTTGAAATATTTTGGTATAATGAAATCGTGCTTAGTCACGTTGCGAGAGATGTACGTGAGCTCCTGGTGTTACGGATTTTGTGGTTATTGATGAGTAGGATTGGGAGGATTGGTTGTATTTTATATAGGATTTGTGGTGTTATATATGTGTGTAGTGGTGATAGGAGTGGTTAGTTTGAGCTTGTATTTTTAAATGAATTTGCGAATTCGTTCTAATCTGTTGAGTAGAGTAGAGAATAGATGAATCGATAGCAGGTATTTTGCAAGAAAGGATACTGGGAGAGGGATTTTTTTGTATTTTATAAAAGAAATATGTTACAAATATACAGAAGAATTGTATTTATGCATTTATTATAGGAGTATTAACTATTATTATACATATGCACTTTCGTTAATAGTATCTGACTTTGAAGGTTTCTTTTAAACATGAGTGGTTTTTATATGTGCAATTTTCTTATTTCGCCAAAATAATCAACTATTTTAATAATAACAATTAATAAATAAATTTACGAATATATATTATATACATATATACATTATTATAGGGACTTTAATTATTATAAATATAGAAAAATTTTCTATTACAAACTTATTCTTAGCGAATTATGAACCCTTATAGAATCACCTCAATTTATTTATTTAATAACTTAATTATTTGAAAAATAATACAAACTTCAGTGTCCCTCTTTACATAAGGCCCTCATTAAAAAATTGTTTATCTATTTTATCTCTATTCATTACCCACAATATGTATATCTCCATTTTGCCATTTTGCAATCTTCATGGACTATTCTAAATCTTTTAATATGCAAAACGACAAAAATCACTAACTCAAACACATACGAAAAATTCAACCATCACAATACAAACCAAAGCGAATTCCCAACCTAAATCCTTCCCATCCTCTCGCATCCTCATTCAGCATACGTATGCATTCGACCACATTCAAATCCCAATCGCCAAAACCTCATTACATCCCATCACATCCACATCTCTCTCTCTCTCTCTCTTTCTCTCTTGCCGACAACACACACTTCATTTTTTTTACCTCCTCTTACGCGTTGAATAAATAAACCCGTCATTACAACCCCTCTCGTCCACTTTCTCTCTCTCTCTCTCTCTCTCTCTCTCTTCTAACCGCCGAAACAGCAACAGCAGCAAATCTCTTCAACACAAAGAATCCTCTTTGCACCTCGTACACTCACCACCACACGAGTGTGCGCACACACACAGCTCGTATATTACGTAACCTCTTCATTCAAAAGGACTTCTTCGTTCTTATACAGAGACCACTGATTAGGCCCACTCTCTCTCTCTCTCTCTTTTTCTCTCTGTCTACCTCCCTGTGTGCCTGAATATAAGCGTACGAAAATTAGTTTCGCCAGCGGGGCCCACCACGACGACGACGACGACGACGCGCAAATTGCTCACGCATGCTGAACTAAAAGATCGAAGAGCGATAATATAAGTATTCGAGTATATGGAGGGAGGAACTCTGATGGACCTTTGAGAGGTGTAAAAAATTATGCCGCTGGTTATAAGTATGTGTGTGTGTGTGTCGGTTAAGGGAAGGTATGGTGTGGAACCCTCGTGTACTTGATGTATAATGGCTGGTATTTAGATGGAGAGGTTGAGATATTAAGTGGTTAGAGAGATAAAAGATACACGAGGATTATTATCGCACGAAGGTGGTGTAATGGTGCAGACAAGTCGCAGTGTATTACATCAAGGTGGATTGGTAATGGTACAAAACGGCAAGGGTTTGGCTGTAGCTCGCGTGGATAAATACCGGGTCATTAAATTAGGATGATTCGTTAATTGAACACGTGATTTAGGTGATATATGGGAAGAGTTCTCGTGGAATTGATTTTATTGGGTATAGTGTATTCGAACTTATTCATGCGTGTTATTTTCTTTTCTTTTTTTTTTCTTCAGCGGAATTATACTGATGTATAATGACTACTGTTGGAAAGAATTTTTGCAAAAGGTGGGAAGATATGTAAGTGTACTTGCATTCTTTTCATTCAACTAATCATTACGTGTCGAATTATTTGATGTTCAAGCGATTTTTACGAAAAAAAAATTGCTGAATAATGATTATGATAATCGTAATTCGAATAAACTGTACTTTGGTTTTATGAAATTTAACACGTTCCTTATTACGAATGATGAAATTCTAGTATAATAATGTTTAACATTCTTTTTTTAGATAAAAAAAAAATGTTTACCATATCGTTAACGAAAATATTATAATTCTGATTAGCCAGTATCCGATTCACAACGTTATCTACATAGTTCGTCGAAAATCCATCTTATTTCAAAGAAAAAACCTCACTCACCAATCTCTTACTCTTTTACCAAACCTATCGACGACATTCCAACTCACATAAAACCGCTAACCCTATGCGTACACATACTTCAGTCTATTTCCGCTCTTCAAATTGACATAAGTACAACTACGACGCTTGTAGCAATTCGCGCGTATATATTCCCTGTTTAACGAAACCTATACTACTACTACTATTAGCTCTAATTCTTCAAACTCACAACGTTCGATTTGCTGACTGTCGCGTGTTCACTTGCTCTGACGTCTTCTTTCATCCTTCTTTGCATACGTGACCAGACTCGGCACGAATTTCGATTTATTGCGAAGAATATCGTCGTCGCAAAGTGATGATGATGATGACCTCTCGTCTAAACTTTGTCGCCAAACGATGCTATGTGAATGTAGGTCGCGAGTGGCGCGTCATGTCTGTATGTGTATTGTAACGAACGGCGACGAAGTTTTTTTTTTCTTCTTCTTCTTCGGTCTTTTAGTGGTGTCGAGGAGAAAAGAATTGTGTATATATAGGGGATGAGTGAGTTGTCATTCGGGTGACCGTATTGCGCTTGATTAGGATGATACATTCTTCTTTTTTGTTCGTACTGGGTTGCAGTCAATTGTTGTGGTGCGTGGGTCGAGGCACGTTTGTCGATTAGGTTTGGAAGAGAGGTCGGTTTTTAAGTGAATAATGATTAATGGGTGATTTTGAAGGCTTTGAAGAAGATTTAGTTGTTTTGGTGTAAAAATATTGGTTTTCGACATTATAACGTTTGTGACTCAAAATGTACTTTGGTGTTTTTAAGATAAGAATCAGTTGTAGTTGAGTTGAAAGTGGTACATATAACTACATTTTTTTAAGTTAAAACAATTCACTTTTTTGTGATTTATGGTTGATTTTTCTCTATTTCCTTTTAAACTTTCTAGCTATTCCATCAACATGATTGACACGTTCAAAAATAAGTTAAGAGAAGTCCTTTACAACTAGCGGAAATTCAAGTACATTAAAAATATACGAATTCGAGTTTTTCCAATTATTTACCATCTGTTTATTCATAGTTTGGTATATCAAACAAACCGTTACCTTACCACGTACACGTTGTTATACATAAACCCTATAATTAACGATTTTCCATCGCATACCTCATAGTTTCTATATATATATAGTTAGAACGTACTTGTATAAACTGCTTCAAAGCCACTGGTTCTCAATAAAAATGTTAATATGGAAGTTACGACGGCATTTCGAAAACTGCAGGAAGAATTACCATAATGAGATCGCCAGAATTGACGTAGTGACTCAGTCTAAATATTCGGAGAATCCCCGTAATCCTATAGCCCATGGTGTTAACGTAATTTTTACCACACTTACTGAGATTCGGAAATAATTTTCGACACGATTTTCCTGAAAATTTATTATGGTGTAACCATCGTTTACGTATGAGACTGTCGCGTGGAATTGTTTTATCGTTTCAGAAGTAGTGTGCGGTGTACATGTATACATTGATGTTGCGTATTTCCGAGCGGCTTTGCAGGAAATACTTGAAATATTTCAGTCTATTGAAGTTTTTTTATTTGTACAAATGATCAGAGAATTTTAGTATTTATAGTTGGACGATAACAAAAAGATTTGCTGTATTAAAAAAAGGTTTATAAATACTATAATTCAAAGTTCCTTCAATTATTTGAAAAGATAGGTTGAACCAATCTTTCTCCGAGTTAATAAAAACACCATTATATATGATAAAATAAAAGCACTTTATAGAGGGGATATAACAAAATATCCAACGCATTTACATAGAACCCTAATTAGAAAATTTTTAAAATCTTAAGTATATTTACTACTCTATTGGAAAATTATGTTAGAAAGTATTTAACAGACAATATAAGAAAATAAACAATATATACCTTAGCTAAACATACCAGATTTATATCTGAAACGTCGAAAAACCATTTTCCATACAAGGAGTTCCTGAAAATTGGTCAATCATTCAAGCGTGTCTCCAAACAAGCCTTTTGCCATTTTCTCTTTCGCTCGAAACACACACACATACACACAGAAAATGTTACAAAGTAACACTGGTAGAGTATGAACGGCGCCACGCGGTTTCTATTTTCCATGAATTTAGCTGTAAATTTCAACGTATTTGATGCTAAGAAGTCCATGTTATAAGCCGGGAATACTATAAGTCAAAGTGATATACCGTAGCGTAACGAGGAAGTTGTTTATAGCAGAAAAATATGTGCAATTTCTCTCTTGGTCTCTCCTCGGTATAACTTCTCTATGTGTCTCTATATGCGCGCAGTTTACAACTACATTTTAGAAACGGGCGTAGGTCGGTTAGTATACTTTTTCGTATATATACAAGATGGTTTAGGAATATATAATTAAATACGCTTTGGTTCTGAAAATTCTATCATAATTTTTAATTGCATATTAGTTACAACATTATCTTGAAAATTATTATACACAGAAAACTTAGAAAGGTGATTTTTCTCGATAATAATAATTATATTTCTCATTAGCAATTGTACTGAATCATCTCTATCATAAGTCATGAACTGAAGTTTTCGTTGTAAACTGTCAAAGTCTCTTCCATTTCTTAAACGTGCAAGTATAATAATCATTGGAAAAGAAAGTTTAAAAATTGAGAGATTCTTTTATTATGACGTCCTGAAAACGATTGATCGACACGTGTTTAATTAAACGTCAATTACAGGTTAATTGACGCCTAAAAACACTACATTTAACTTGCTATTAATCGTTAAATACAATATTTATATTATTAAACAAAAACACACACATTCGATAAAGCCTCCCAGTCTGAAATCTTAAAAAATAAAAAAAAACAAAAGACCTCGCAATAATCAACGCCAACCTTGTATACACACATGTATATATGTATCTCCTCGACAAAACACTCGAACCAACATATAAGCATCACACATTCAGCCATCGGATTTATCTCATCGCAAACAAACATCATTCCACTTCGCGCGAAATAATAATAATAATAATAATAATAATCATTCGCTACTGCCGTGCATTATTAATCGTGGCTCCCCGCACATTGTTATCGCATTCCTTTTTCCCCGCACGTACAGGGAGCAAACCCATTATGCCTTCTTTTATAACGACGGGCGCCGTTCGACTGGCTAATGACTCATTACCTATGCGCAGCGTCGTAAATCCATCAAAAGAGGGATGCACGACTGTGTGATGATGCTACGAGTATACGCGCACGCGCGTCGACGTGAAAGAAGAAATAAAGGACATGTAGCGGCGAAGCTTTTGAGATCGCGGTAGAGTGACACGAAGGTGATGATATTTTATGAAGCTACTTACGTACGTTGTGGTAGAGGGAGAGAAGTGGTTTTGTGGCTGTTGGCGAGAGCTTTGGAAATTAGGTCGTTGTTTTTTTTTTTTTTTTTATTGGGGTTTTGGTTATTTTTTGGGTATTTTTTTTTGTTTGGAGTGGAACGATTGTTGCATTTTTTGGTATGGTAACATTATAGTAATATAATAATATAGTAATATATAATAACTATATACAGTTTATGAAATCGCTTTTAGAACTTTATTTGAACTTAACTGATTAATATTTTATCCAAATTTGATTAAATTATATATTATAATTATTCAAATTATTAGTTTTTACATAAAATAGTTTTTAATGACTGAAAATTTTTATATTTATACGTTACTTTAAATTTATAAAATTAATAATTCAATAACCTTCGAATTAAAAAAAAACAGATTAACTATTTTTGAATGATGCAAAATTATTTAAGGTTGACCATCAAAGCTTAATTACACGTTGGAATGAGTGCTCAGTTATAGTTATGTGGAAGTGAGTCGTTACGCTACTGCATACTTTTATTGATTTAATTATAAAAATATTTCTTTGATTTTTTATTTTATGAAAAACATTTCAAATTATTATTTAAGAAGCTTATTTATCTGTGGAAGATTGAGAATTTCATTTTCAAAACTTCCAATTTGAAAATGAATCATCAAAATTTTATGGGAAATCAGTTTTTAAGTGTGTTTTCGAAGAAGTTCATGTAATTACTGAATTTACGGTAAAACGCATAGAACGTTTGGCATACGTAGCTTGGAATTCATATGTACCTTGATATACACTTAAAATTTCATTAATCTTAGTTGTCGAGTGGTTGATAAAATATTTTTCATTTCAGTTATATGAATAAAACTTACATAATGTTCTTTTTTGTACTTTGTTACGAATAAATATTTATATCTATTTATCTATTTATAAAAAAAAAGGAAATTTTCAAACATATAACTCTAAATTTGAAGCAAATGTTTAATTTACATATTATTAGTAATACATTAAAAGAAATTATATAATTAAATATAGAAATAATTCGAACAATCGAAATATTTTATTATAATACGTAATGAAATTACTATATTCAAAGAAAATTTCACCAAAAACGTAGGAAAATTTCCTATAAAGCTTAATAAACTTCATAAATATACATTTCATTTTTACCAAACTCTTATCCAAATGTAAATATTTTTCCCAGCAGTGTTTAAAAATGTAAAACATTATAATAACCAACTCTGATATTACACGCAAAGCAGAATGAAATGAAAACATAACTAATGGTGATATTCACCTTACTTCCCAAAAATTCAAACAATATAGTAAAACTTACTTAGCTAAAACCAAATTTAATTTGTTTCATAAAAAATTTAATCTTTCTTCAAACCGACGAATCTTCTTTTACACCGGCAAATCTTTATTTCTAATAAAAAAATCCAAACTCCTCCTTCTAAAAAATCCCAATCGCTACCACACCCACCCCCCTACAATCTTACCACCCTTTCAAAAAACACCCCCTACCCACCTTCACACTGGCAAATTCACTCTCTATCTCTCACACACACATCCCCACAAATCTCACGCACTCTCTCTCTCCCAATGTATAGTACCCCCTCTTCCTCTCGATGGCGCGCGCTCGCTCGTCGCGGGGCCTCCTACTACTACTACCTGCGCTGCTCTCTTTCTCTCTCTCTCTCTCTTTCTCTCTCTCTCTCCCTCTCAGTGAACGCATATAAATGTGAAGCGCGCCCGGCGGGAGCAGCGCACTCCGTCGCGGCAAGTGTCCGAGCACGCTTCTTCTTTCTCTTCTTCTTCTCCTCGATCTTACCGCGCGTGTCTCTCTTATACATTATATACACTCTTTCGTGTCCTCGTTCTATCGCTAACGCGTTATTCAATTCCGTGTGTGTGATCGAACTTCAACAGTAACTCAGTCTCAGTGTGAAAGAGTGATAATAATAATAATAATAATAATAATAATAATAACAAAAGCTCTCTATTTTATTATTTTTTTTTAAAATCGCGGTACCACCAAAATCAAGATTCACGATAAAGGATCCAAGATCGACGTGAAAGTGGTAATGTGTGTCCGTACTATTGACGAGGCGCCGCCTGACGAGGCACCGCCGATATTTCGCGAAATACGTTGTCCTTTCCAAGAGAAGT
Organism: Torymus texanus; assembly: GCA_036873485.1. Taxonomy (NCBI): domain Eukaryota; kingdom Metazoa; phylum Arthropoda; class Insecta; order Hymenoptera; family Torymidae; genus Torymus; species Torymus texanus. The sequence goes on from JAYJLV010045083.1 coordinate 9,495, forward strand.
TATTTGGTAGTTCATCTTCTGCTGCTACGACAACATCAGCAGCAGAAGGAATAACACCAACGAAAAACGGATTAACTAAAGCAAAGGAAAAATATATGCGGTTACACGACGAGATGTTAGAACGTGAATCAAGGCAACGTGAAGCTGATGAAGCTCGTGTAGAGAGTGAAGATGATGATGATGATGCTACTGCTGCTGGTGGTGCTGGTGGTGATGAGGAAGCATGGTCGAGAACAAGCGCTAGGCAAGGACGTAGATTAGCCCGCAAGCTTCGTGAAAGACTTCACAGGTTCCAGGATTCCAAGCTCTACAAGTGAGTGGCTGAGATATGTTGAAGTATTTATGTAGTTGTGCGATGATGGTTTGTGAGGATATAATATATGCATAGTGAAGTGTTTAGATGGAAAGTGAGAAAGGATGATTGAGGGGAGGATGATAAGTTAGATTGTAGGGAGTAGATCGGTTAGTGATACCGGGGTTAACTTGTGTAACCGAGTTTGCTAATTCGGTGGTGAAAATTTTATTTCACGAAAATTGTCGGGCGGTTGATTTTACCGTAAAAACTGTCGTTTTTTTTCATGTACATTAACTTTGGTGTAAAATAACGTTACCGATGTGTATAAAAAGTTCTAAAGCAATATACGTAAAGAAAAAAATACAAAATTTTTATTTTTTACTATAAAATTCACCAACATCCATCGGTTATAAGAACCAAAAAAAACGTTTTAATAACAAACTACCCGATAATTATCATTTCCTATATAATCCGGAATAGTAAGAAAAAATAAAAGGAAAAATATCTTACACAGCGCGCGCGCACGTAAAAATTTTTCCCCGACAATTTATTCGAGTATGCAAAGTGGCAGTTGCGCCACTCGAATCGAGAATGAATTTTCATCATATTAGTGAATTTTCCACTACGACTCAACCAACTTTTCATTCATAAATAAACCAAAACTCCGCGAACACGCGTCTCTCTCTCTCTAGCGCTAGTACAGTAATTCACTATATACACCGCCGTTATACATTCACACTTGATCCGTTCAAAACTAAAAAAAAAAATAAAATATTCATTACCGAAAAATTCATTAGGTTAAATATACAATTTATACTCTTGTACATATCACAATAAAATCAATTTTTTTTCGATATACCGTGCGGAGACTAATTAGGCGCTATATACAAGAGCTGTCCACACAGACACACACACTCGCGTGACAAATTCGAAGAAAAAGGTGGACACGCGTACCTCTATGACATAAATGGTTAGGTATACCCATGTGTGTATATGTGTAAAGTATATACCTTCACTTTTTTTTCTTTCTCTCTCTTTCTCCTTAACTCACTCGTTAGCTCCATTTTAACGGGGTACACTATTGCTAGCGCGTATATATACGCTTGTCGCGGATAATCGCTACGGAGGTAGTATTGCATAATTTATGTAGATAGGTACATTTAACGAGAAGGGAAGGAGGGAAGGAAAAGTGAGAATTGCCGGTATAAACAGTCGATTTAGTTGATCGGCGGTTATAACATATATATGTGGTGTGTTTAGCGAACTGAAGTAATCCGATCATTTACAGATAATTTGATATAATTTGATTGTCAGAGCTGCGTTGGTCAATGTTTTTTTTAGTGTTTTTCCAAAGTTGATATTAATATTTATTGTAAATTAAAAATTAATAATACACCACTATAGCTTTGCACTTATTCCCATAATTCTTGCTTCCACAAACAAGAAAATCCTCACAGTACAATACTTGAACCTCCGAATCATCAATCAATCGCATCGACCATCACTGCGAATTAGAAAACCCCGACAAATCTCTGACTAAACATTGCATATATACACCATCCACACAGAGTTGACAAAATTTTACGACCTCGTCATTCACAAACCAATTACAATTCTCCCTCTACTACTACTATAATCTAAATTTACCACACAGCAACGGCATCACCACAACGCAACTTGAAATTTCTCCCCGATGGCCGGTACGACTGCTTCCACTAAACAATACCCCGATGTGTCTCCACCTTCTTCGTTTCTCTCCCTCGCTAAAAAAAAAAAGCACGTCTCGATCGGTTGTCACATACATAGAGATACAAGTGTGTGTGTATGTGTGGCTCTCGTCTTTTTAGGCCCGTCTTTATTTTGCATTGTGCGCGCGAGCTGCTCGTTTATTTTTAAAGGACGCGCGCGCCGGGGTATTTTTTCTTCGCGCGCGCGTTGTCGTCAGCAGCAGTAGTGGAGAGTCAGAGAGTTACTTTGATGTAGCGTGTGCGGAACAAGAGAGAAAGAGAAAGAGAGAGTTTATACAATTATCCCGGCGCGTGAATGTGCGATGGGGGTTTTCAAGGGTTGTGGGTGGATGTATCTATAGTTTTTTTTTGGTGGGGAATTTGGAAAGTTGAAGGATTTGTGGTAAATACGCGTTTTTGTTAATTTCGAGGAACGTTTGTTTTTATTTTAAAAATGGCAATAGTTTGGGTATTTTTAGTGGAAGGAAAATGACGAAAATTGAAGGTGAGCTTTTCAAGAAAATGCAAACATTTATTTACGTAATAAATCAATACAATGATAATTGTTTATTTTTTATGCGTATCAGATATTTCATTTATATTTTTTTATTATTATTTCTGTTAGGTAATACATTATTTACGATTTGTAAACAAGCTTGACGATTATATTTCCGCACTATTAGTATAAAAAGTCAGGAACAAATTTATCAAATCAATATTAACATCATTCATGCCAAAAAAAAAAAAAATTCATTCAACTTTTACGTAAAAAATGTATCATACAATAAATATCGCAATAACTTTTCACGTAAATTTATAAACTTAAAAGCCTTTACGTTAATCTCGCAAACATTTATCATAACTCCAACTCGCTTAAAAATAAAGTAGCTACCGTGTAAACCCACCGCAATTTCCCCAGACGAAATAAAACCGATTGACATTTCTTTTGAAAGTCTCACCGCTCGCATACCTACACACACACACCTCCAACAAGATATGGTAAACAGACAAGTGCGCGCACGGTCGAGACAATAATTCGAACGCGCGACATACTACATCATTAGCATATCTCATCATATAGATAAGCCTTCATTCACATATATAAACACCCAGCGAACTTCGATCTCACCGTTTTCCACTAAAATATCTTTCCGATCAGATATAAGTTTAATCCCGTTATCATCTCACGCGCTTCTCCTCCTGTCCTTTATATATTTTTTTCCTCAACCCACATCTGTGTATGTGTGTATATGTACGACATTGCTTTTATTGCTATATCAGCTAACAGGGAAATCGATAAATTGCAGCAGGCGGTTGACCTGTCGAGATGACTTCGTTCGAAAGATGTTGTGAAGTCGTTTCCTAATTAGTATATACTCACGGGAAGGGCGTCGTAAAAATTAGTTTTATTATACATACCGCGATTGCCGATGGGTTTTCTTTTTATGTTGCCGTTCGGTTAGATTATTATTATTATTTTATATATCGTACAAATAATGTTTTATAATGAATGTTTTATATGTATTATTATAAAAGTTATGATAATTTTGTGGTCGATTCTGTTAGTTAACATGGATTTTACATTATCCAAATAAATGAATTAAATTTTACGTTATCGTTAACCTGAAACCTTATTTTATCTTTCAACCAATAATAAAAAAAGCAAGTTAGAAGAACCCACTTAATCGCGAATTTTTTGGAAAATTTCGACCAGTAACATCATAATTCACTATTTCAACGATACTCAACCTTATAACAAATCTTTATCATGTAAAATTTTGTCACTTCCCATAAATTACATCGAGCATTCCAATACCCAGCTAAGCTTACACAGAACATCAGACAAAATGAAAGAACACAGAGATCCATTAACAAACAAAAAATCTCCATCCGGTCAGCAGCCCTCACGCACTCCACACACATATACACACAGAGACCATACAACTATTACATAATTTACGACCGATATCTCGTCCGAATAAATCCGCCGAACAGTCCAAACAAACACTTCTCTCTTTTCCCATTAATCCATCATTGTTTTAAAAGCGACATAAGCTATTTCAAAGTGGTTCAGCGACCTTTTCCCTGTGCTTAGGTTCCGTAGTGATAATAAATTTAACCGCTAGACGCATGTTTATCTATTTATCGTGAAAACTCGGTGAAATTCGCGTACTGGCTTGAGATTGATGGTGTGTGGTTAAAGGGGGGTTCCGGGTGTGGTTGGAATTGTCGGTGAAATTTTTCTCTTTTATAGAGGGAGAGAGTTGGTGAATGGGAATGTGTTGATGATGATGATGGTGTAAAGTATCGCGGGTCATTTGTTAGCTGACACAGTCTGGCTATGCGTTACGGATATTTAACTGTTTACATGGCGGTGGATTGGTGCTCGTCAGTGTGGTGAGTGAGGGATTAGCTTGATGGTAACTGGTTGAATGAACGTAAAGGTTCTAGTACACTTTTTTTTTTATTTAATCGTTTCTATTAAATTGTATGAAATGAAACGTTAAATATATATAGAGCTGCCATTTTATTATTATTTTATTACACCGAGGTGAAAATATAGTTACTATTGCCATAAAATTTACTAATAATATGGTTAATAATGCTAATAATACTAAAATATAGTATCAATAACTAATAAAATATGTATATTTTACTCAAAAAAATAGAAACTACACGATATAGTCGTAATGACTACATATACATATTTCTTAATGCATAATGGGAAAATTAACGAAATTTAAAAAAAATTATATCATTACACTATTAAACCTTTTTATTCGCCAACACATACGTAAAAATAAAGCCTAATTAATCATTTTACCATCGCCTATACAATGAACACTCTTGAATTTCCTCTTCTACTTCTATTCACTTTTTTTCTCTCTCTTTCTACACGCGATTGATTCTATTTCCGGGCCAACACACGTGTGACTCTGAAAGATTCAGAAAGTGGATCTTCATAGTCGTGCTATTAATACACGCTTTATAGTACAACCGTTTGTCTCTTCCCGTGACCGACGATATCCTGTCACTTTAATTCTGAATAAATCTTCGGTCTCCGATCAAAGAAAAAATTTATCAACTAGCTCCTCTCCACCATACATATTGTAACCATTATATCGTATAAATTGACACGTTGTATAATAATATAGGCATCGTACGAATGAAAGTGTATAATAATAATAATAATAACAATAATCATTGTACTTTTCCTAACGACACCAACTACAATCACAATCATCATCCTCATTTTCCCATTCAACCGTTGTATAAAACTACATCGTAACCCGGCTTCCCCTCCATATACGTAACTCTTTTCCATTCGTTTCTAATAAACCTTATAACCACTATACTCGCTTACAAATAAACTACATACAACGACTTCCTTCAATTCGCGAATGTCTCTGGTCCCCTCGTAGGAAAATAAAAAAAAAAAATTCACTTTGCAATGATCGTTAAAAAGCTATTTTATCAGTGATATGTATGGTCTTACTATACTTGTGTAACAACGCGCGTACGCGACGATGTCCATTCAAAAGTTCAGCCGCCGCTACCGCGTCGTGTGGCTTATCAACAGCTGCGCGCGCGTGTATACGCATCAATTTCGCCGCATCCGCGCGTCGTTTGCGGAGATTTAACGGTTGTTTTCTCTCATGCTTAACACGTTGTCGTCGTCGTCGTGTATAAATTGTATATATACAGAGAGAATGAATAATTTTTAGGTGTATAAGTGTGATATTTAAATATGGAAGTTTGAACGATTGGAAAAGTGAAAATTCAGTTACGCAAGCGACTAATTTATTTGTTACACAAACGATTTTATTTTCATCAACAAAATTTAACTATTTTTACATACACGCGTATCTCATTACCATACCAGTTCACCCAAAATCCCCTGAATTTCCTCGACCATCATCGTACCGGCCATGTTAGTAAACCACGCGAATGACGCATTTCACCGCTTTTGTCGTACGCCTGTTTACTCGCAATCTAAAAATTCAAATCCACATTTGATCTTCGCCTATACTACAATCCACACACGCACGCGTTTCAAAGCACATTATCGTCGTTCAATTGCGCGTATAATACGACTGGCAATATATATCTCCTACCCATTTTTCGCGTTATCACCACACGCGTTTGAATACATTCCACGTTATCGGCTACACATTATTATATAATGGTTATCACAGAAAAAAATGCGTCTGCTTTATATTAAATTCTACTTGTGTGATAACTATAGTCCAAAATCATGTAAATTTTCGTAATTCGCATACACACGTGCGTTATGAAATTCTATACACTATACGAGCCGATGGATGCTGTAATTATTTTTTTCCTCTCTTCGTCATATTGTTATCTTAATTTGCGTTATCTTATCAGCCGATCGGGCCAGGGCCAATTAACGTGATATACAACTCGTATAATTAAACGTTGTTGCAAAGTTAGCAATTATGTCGTTGACCCTCGGAATATTGCAGACTATACTATGGCAGGTGTAATGCAGTACAATTTTAATACACCAAAAAATACGTACACTTGCTTGTTCGTACACTTGACCTTTGTAGTTTCGAAGACGTAGCCGGTTTTTGTTAAATGTACAATTTAAAAGCAGAGATATTGTTAAGATATACACTTCTTTAAATAACTAATCCTTGAGGTTAGTTATTTTATTTTATAAACGTAGTCTGGCTATAGTTTTCTCGATAAGGAAAAACTATACATAACAGATTTTTCGGAAAAATCCAGCTGGAAATAACACCATTTTCTTAACTATATATACATCTAACCCTTACACTTAATAATTACCTTATTGTACCTCACTACACTCAAATCAGCGATTCGTTCCTTCATAAACCCATCACCTTCATCATCCTATACACACACCCACGCTCCTAGAAAATTCAAAGAATCTCTGTTACACCGCGCGTGAATTGATTATTTTTCCTCTTTTTCTCTCTCTCTCTCTCTCTCTCTCTCTCTTTCTCCAGGACTAATTAACGCACGCGCGTGTCGCTTGTATCTTTTTGCTTTACTCTCTCTCTCTCTCTCTGTCTCGCCTTATCTCTCACACACTTTACCTCCTCTTTTTTTTTTCTTCTCGCCAAGTGGTGTGTGTAGGAGTACTCGGTCCACGTGCGTGCGCGTTGGTTTATGCAACAGTTACTGTGCGTATATGTTGATTTGAATGATTAGGGGTGGGGCGTGGATCGAGTATTGAAATTAGGCGGTTATAATTGTCGAAAGTTGTTGGTGCTGTAAAATTGTATTACTGGTTAAAAGAAAAAAATTTTTCGTATATTAAACTATAAAAATCATCGTAAAAATCTATTTAAAGTTAACAGAGATCGTTTAACCTAAAATTATATATACTTAAGCGTACAAATAAAAACGAGTCTTATCGCAATAAAAGGGTTTACATATACGACAAAATCACGTACTTTATCCCACTATACCCCATTAAACTATAGTTGCATTAAAAAGCTATTTCCCTAGACCGTGAAAAATTTTCTCGATCCTTTTATACACTTTTTATACTCACTCTCTCCACTCCTACCACCGCATTACACATTAACGCTCACTCACTCACGCGCGAACGCGAGTCTTCGAAGGCACTTAACTCTAGAAATAAAAACTCCCTCGCGTATGCGTTAAAAATACCGTGTTTAAGGGTAATTATCAACGTGAACCGAGTTCGTAAATCTCAACTGGAATCACGCCAGCATGTGTCTCTCTTCTTTTACCGGCATTAGCGTACGATAAAATCGCGCCTTATACTCGCCTCTCTGGTATTTTTGTCCTCCTTTCTCTCTCTCTCTCTCTCTCTCTCTCTCTCTCTCTCTCTCTCTCTCTCTCTCTTTTAGTAAGTTTTCCCTTTTTTATTTTCGGACTTGCAAGTGTTGGTGTAAGTTTTATCGGTGACGGTATGTTGTCCCGTGTGCTTTTCATAATATTGGTCCGGATTAAGATACGTGGGTTGTAGCTGTCGATTTACGACGGTTGTAAGGTTGATTCACCTGTTACGGAAAATGTGTTCTACATATTTTTTTTTGTTATAGTTAGATGTCGAATACGTAAATAATATACTTGACGAGTATTTACAGCGGCAGCAGGTTGAAAAAGAAAAAAAAAATTTATTCGCTCTTTTTAATTAAACGCGCGATATTTATGGATACTCAATTATTACTTCGATGTTGATTTTTCATAAAAAGCGCGAACCCACGCCGCGTTCAGTTAAATTTATAATAAAACATCTGGTGCGGAGAAAAATGAGAAAAAAAGAATTTTTTTCGTTCACATCTGACAACGAGACGACAATCAGGTGCACCGAAATTCTGGAAATTTTATGATACACATAAGCGTGTCTTCTTTTTTTATGTGTCGTGACTTTTATTGGCCTTTAATCAGAAACCCTGTTATTATATAGGGCCGCTCTTGAGTCGACAAATTTTTCCTTGGGTTTTCAGAACTCGTTAGTACACAAGGGAGTTTCGGATGGTTATTGTCAAAGTTAACGCATGGACGTTGGCTAAAACTCCAGAAAGGAAAAAAAATTCAGACGTTTATGAAATACGGTCAAAGGTGGATGCAAGAAATTTTAGTCTAACAAGACGGTTGCAAAAGAAATTTATGTTCAAAGCTCAGGATTTATGTCACATTTGACCGCTAAATTACTATGGTTAACGTATGGCACTTAATCACATCATATAGTTAACTAAAATTATTACCACACTTCACTGTATATTACACTACAATTTCATTTTTACATTATCCAAGCGATCGCACGACCACCCAAACTGAGTAAAATACAAAAATCTAACGCAACCTCATTATACAGAACCATCTTTATAGTTTTACTTTCATTAATTTTCCAACAAACTCCTATACCCAATTGCTCTGATTAAAAGATTCTGCACACACATAGACAGACCAGCCACGTCCCAATTGGCATAATCAATGTGTGTAACGAGCGTGAGAAAAGACCGCATCATTGCTTCAAATTGCGCGTAACGAGATATCCATTAGACGACGTTTGATAATAATCACTCGACTCTATATACTCTACCACTAACCGAATTAACGATACACACGTCTGGGACCTAAAAGGAAAAAAAATCGACAACCGATCGGTCCGATTGATACATTAATTTTCCCTGATCATATTTCCAATCGACCTTCTAAACCATTTTGGAAAAACACGTGTTTACACGTGTGCACGTGTGTATATGTGATACCTTGTCAAGTACAACCGATCGCAGTATACCTATAAGGAAAAAAAGTGACATTTTTATATATATAGTTTACCCTAATAACTTCACGTCTATAGTCGTGCACTTCACACGCGCGTGTATACAAGAGACGCAGCTACAGCTCGGTCAGATAGAGACAATGATTGGCCCATTTCGCCATCCTATAACCGTCTTAAGTCTCTTCCTCTCTTCTTCTTCTTCTTCTTCTTCTTCTTCTCTTCGTACGCTGCTGTATTCTCTCTCTCGCGAAAACCGGGCGCATATATATACACACACAGAGAGAGAGACATACACATAGGCTGCTACTGTGTCTGCCCTTATGTAATGTAACGTCCGCCTTTGGCGGTTTCCGCGCAGCACGCAAGCCTTTTTATTGCATTTTCTATTAATAACGAGGGGAAGAAACTAGGCTACTACACATATACATATATACGCACAAGCTTGTGGGCTACTGCTACTATGCTGTTGCTGTATGTCCGGCACATTGTGCAGATAGATACTATATGTGCTATCGTATGTATAGTCGTTTTTGTATAAGCAACAGCTGAGGTGCGAACTACACTGTGTATATATAAGGTATAGAGTGGTGTTGATGAATGGTAAGGACTGTGGTGATTGTGATTTTTGGGTGTGTTAGAAAGGAGGTTCGAGAGTAACATTGTGGAAGAGAGTGTAGGGCTGGTTGCTATTCCCAATTGCGCGATTAGTGTTGCTAAGATGTTGTGATTAGAAACCTAACAAGTGGATAAATCGGTTTAGAGCTTGTTTATGATTTAATTTTGCACGGGATGGGTGTAAAGACAAGCGACTACTTTATGTATACGCGATGAAGTCTCTGTTTATATACAGGAAATAAAACGACGATTGAGAATTCGCAGGTTATCCTGATGATCTGGAAAAAATCATCACAGATATATCATCGATTATTTCAGGTAGAATCGTCCCTATACATAATCGTTATTCTAAATATTTGTTAATTGCTACTATTCGACAAGTTCTCCAATTAATTTTTTATAAAAGTTGACAATGTCATGGTTATAACGGTTATCGTTTTTGTTCAACACCTACCTACTCTTTACTCTCCTGCTAAAAATCCAACCACCCCATTTCCCTATACACATCTCATAGTTTAGCACATACACACACGTATCACCCAAACCGTTAATCCCAATCATCCGCCTATAACAACGGAAGTATCATTAAACACGCATATACGCGTTGGCGGAAGGATCTTTAGTCACCTTAATTGATAATTGATTTCTCCAATATACGTATATATACATACAGTATACATCAAAAGCGCGTTAACATAGACAGAGCGACAGTAGATCAATCATTGCTTATCAGTACAGTTGACCTCGAATTCAACGTTATATACACTTATATGTATATGTAACCTTTCTTCCGCGTTTTTCCGATACACCGCGACACCTGGAAACTGGAGCACGATTGACTAATGCTACTGCTGTTGCTACTGTAGCAACTGTCGGGAGGAGAACGAGGCCGAAAAAAAGTGGACGACCCGTTGTCGTCGATAAGAATGTGAAAGGTACCACGTGTGTGTGTGTGTGTCCCGTGGGTGCACTTTGTCCATCGTTGGTATATATAATGACATATGGGTTCACATTAACATTATTAGTTTTTGCTGACTCGAATAGTTGTATTGCAAGAAGTGTCATTACACAATCGCATTACAATATAGACAATCATCTGTCGCGTTGACGCTCTTCAATGTGTATGGACGATTAGCAATTGTCATAGGCGATGGTGACTTCTTTTCGAGTTCCACGTTAATAACCGCAGTCATTCTATCCCTAAGACAATGGACTGTGGCTCGTTTGTAAACACAACGAGTACTAATATTTAAATAATTTATAATATACAGCCCTGTATACAGTTCGTCATATTATGTGTGTATATACATGTACATAGGCAATTTCAAAAAAAGCAACCTTCGAAAAGAGTTAGGAGATAATCGCGCGTTATAACACTTCCATCTTGCTTAGGGAGCTTTTCTTTCACGATTCGCGCTTCTATACGAGTGTATTATCATCATCATCATCGGGTCTCTAACTACCCGATGGGTTGTCGCATCGCTCAAGTGAATAAATCATATGTATGCCTATGCGGTATATAGTACATTACATAATATGACAGTGCGTATAGTTTTATTGAGATGCTGGTAAATTGTTGTTATATTCGGTAAGAAGGGTTTTTTTGATGATGATGATGATTTAAGTGGGTGTTTAAGAAATATCGATTCGTATTGATATATTCAACTAATGAAATATCCACGATCTCGTAGAGTATAGCCAGAATGATCTGAATTTATCTGGACATTCTATATCTCAGTGAATATCTTCTAGCGATTATATTATACTATTATAGATGTCGCAGCGGCTACTTCAAGCTGATTTCAATGAGACTCAAGAATTTTCAAAGTAAATTAATTTCGAAGTATTTATTTTGAAAAAAAAACCTTAAAAAACGCTTCTTCTTAAAGCAGTAGCCATTTTACTTTTAAAGTCTGGAGTATGATTTAAAAACATAAAATAAAACTAGAGAAAAGGACCTTTCATATACTTTTTTCAAAATTAAAAAATGTTAATTCCTTGCAAAGTTATGAGAGTTCAAAGTTGAGCAAAAAATGCAGTGTTTAATCCTTGAAATTGACTGTTCGACTGTGTACATATTTCATCGCATTTTCGAGGCTCAACTTTGAACTTCGATAACTTTGCAAGAAATCAATATTTTTCAATTTTTAAAAAAGTATATGAAAGGTTCTTTTCTCTAGTTTCTAATTATAAAAAAGTTATATAATAAAATTCTGTTATTATGAGATCATTTAATATCCATATCAAGTTGGTGAAAATAACGAAAAACCGCTTATTTTGCATTCAGAGCTTCAAACATGAATTGCAGCTTTCTGAAAAATACTA
>JAYJLV010045094.1:0-21703 GCA_036873485.1 Torymus texanus
AGAGAGAGAGAGAGAGAGAGAGAGAGAGAGAGAGAGAGAGAGAGAGAGAGAGAGAGAGAGAGAGAGAGAGAGGCAGAAAGAGACAGACACATACAGAGATAGAGAGACATATGCCGCGTTACTGCGCACTTCAATCGCCAAGTTATGAGCTCTTCGCTCGGTCTTATAGTCATTTTATACCACTGCGTACACAATTGAAAATTGTCCTAAGCTGTACAAAAGTGTGCATAAAGTTTCGACGCAAAACGGTTACGAAGATAAGACAATGGCATCGACAGCATATTCAATGGTTTAGAGTCTGATATAAACCCGTTCTTATTATTTAAAGCGTGATTATTATTATTGATATGGTTTTCGAAAATGTTATTATCTTTGTTAATTATTATGATTACAAATAATATTGCAATAATAAATATGAAAATGAGTTTAAAGGCCATATAATATTTATAATAGTTTAAATAGTTACATTAAATTGTGCATAACGAAAAATGACAAAAAGTTATGGAAGAGCGTTTACTTCGTAAGTTTCTCTGATTTGGTAGTTTATTATCCTACGTAAACAGCTAGGCTAACGTCGAAAACAGCTACCGTTTGGCCCTCGACGCGAACTTTCCCCCGACTCGGTAATATATTCGCAAACAAAAATGCTTCACCAAAGACTCGAACTGCTTATGCAATTGGAAAGAGCAAGCGTTTGTGGAATTGCAAATAACTTTTAGTTACGTAAAATTAACCGAGGGCCGCCCTCATTGCATCGCAGAAAATGCAAATGCGTACACCAACACTTCTACCGCCTACTCTTACAAAATAATTGTAATTAAATTTCTGAGCTGAAGATTCGCTCCATTTTTGCTCACTTTTTGCAGGGACTCCAATAATACCTGATAACAACGAGCGACAAGCATCTGTGATACTTTAATTTAAAATTATTATGACTTCATTGGTCTGTTTCTAATTTTCGTATTGAAAAGTCGACCAGTCGTGGAGAAAGGGCGACAGAGCAAAAGAGACCGTTTTCAACGTAGCTATGTTGATAATTGTGTTTCTTGAGCTAAGTGATGTATTTTACAAATACTACGAAATTGGAAATATTGCCAGTGCTAATTAGATAAAGCAAAATTCGATACATTGTTAGAGTTGAAGTAAACTAAATGTTATCCCTTTAATTAAGATTACTTTAAAAAATACAATTTAATGACTACTTAAAAGAGATAACATGCCTGACAGCAGGGAAACTAATTTGAAAACTTGCATTTTCATGAAAATACCACGGCACGAAAGTATATATCCTGGATATTTGAGTTAAAATATAGTGAACTAGTTTCTCTCGCCGAGGCCCCTTCAGCGATATGGATGTGTAAATTTCGAAATTCGTAGACGTTTGATCTGATGAAAACTGAATATGAAATCATGTATAATTATGAAATTAGAATCATAATATCTATTCGATATGGAATAAAACTTATTATCAAATCTATCAACTTCTAGGTATTTAGTCTTCTATTAGATTGTTGAAGATCTAAAATTAGGTTGTATTGGTGCATAAGTAAAAACGGACACTATAATGACTTACTAGTATATAACTCCCACAGACTTTAATTTAGCTATCAACCATTGAAATTGGATGATTCTTATTTTTCTGTCATTTTCACGATTTCTAAATGCAAGTAACTTTTATTTATTTATATGTTTAACTTTAATTTTCTTGTAAAATTTCCGTAAACAATTGACACACTCTTACAACTGTTGCAGACTATGTTTCTGTGTTCAAAACTTTTCTCGTCGCTTTTATTACCAAGTTAGAAAAAAATTTGTCTATAATTTTACATATATTATATCAATAATGAAATGTATTACAATCGCGTCTTTTAATATTCTCGGGCATGATCTTATTCTCAACCCTCATACATACTTAATTTACTAAAAGAATACTTTACTCTCATTAATACTTGTAATTGACATTGCTATCATGAGTTGCGATTTATTTCACAATATGCAGACTGATTCGCACACGACATTGCTAATATTCCCCAGAGGTGCCACGGTTATTGAGCTACAGGATGAGTTCATTCTGGAGTACATACGTATATATCAAATCAATAGGTGCAGTAACGTCAGTGATTCGTTGATACACGTATAAATACCTAAATAAATTATTAAGAGAGAGATAATCACACACATCTCTTCTTTTATGTAATAAAATCATCAAAAACATATTTTACTCTATTTCATCTGTTTATTATGAAACTTTTAGAAATTCAAAAACTTCTTAAATTTTTATACGTGTTCTTCTAATTCAAAATCAATGAGTTATCTCGTGCTATTTCTAGAGATATAATAATTTAAAAAAATCGAAATCCTTTTTATTCTTTAGGTATGGACATTTTTTATTGAAAATTTATATAAAAAAGATGCTACTTTTCGTTTGCAAATCGAAACTCCTATAATGTCTCCTTTCTGGAGTATGTATAATATTGGGAAAGAGGTAAAACAAAGACGATCGAGCATCTGTAAAAAAGGCGAAAAACTTATACGGTTTCTTTCATTCTCGACCGTAAGAGACGAAAAGAGAGACCGAGAGAGAGAGAGAGAGAGAGAGAGCGAGAGAGAGAGACAGAGAGCGAGAGAGAGAGACAGAGAGCGAGAGAGAGAGAGACAGAGAGCGAGAGAGAGAGAGACAGAGAGCGAGAGAGAGAGACAGAGAGCGAGAGAGAGAGAGACAGAGAGCGAGAGAGAGAAAGAGGGAGAGAGAGAGAGAAAGAGGGAGAGAGAGAGAGAAAGAGGGAGAGAATAGCCAACAAATGGAGCAGAATCGGCGAAGAACTTGCTGCCTCTCTTGCTCGTCCTTTCGCTCTCTAGGCTCCCGGAAGTTGCGATTCGTAAAATGAGATAAACGTATATAGCCCGTAATGTTCACTTCCGAGTTTCTCCGCGTCAGACGAAAATTGCCTCTTGGGGCCAACGCGCTCGAGCAAAAGCTTCGCTGCGCATACGGATGGACACACGATATCGGTATTTTTGTGTATATAGCTGCTACGACGCACACTGTATTTTCGTATTTTTGCAAGCGTGCTCTCATGCTTTTTTCTACCTCTGTCGCGCACGCATGACGATGGTATAGAGAAAAAAAATTTTGTCTCCAGCGTGGATCGCTACAGAAATAGCCAACAGTCACCTGACGACTATGTTGACTGCGCAGAATTAAACGTGCAAAGAGCAGCTATTTTGTTTCGCAACATCCGTGTACCTGATAAAATTATTAGTTCAACTGAAACCCAGAATAACGTAGAAGGAATTTCTTGGTGGTTATCAGCTTAGCTGACTAGAATTTATTACTCAAAAAAGATTAAAGCATCTATCGATTTTTGGTTTATCTATTTGCAGTCTATTTGACTCAACAAGTATTTTATTTTCGTCAGATTAGATGTTTATATCGTGTTCCGAAGGCTTACAGGCGCAGGCCTGGGTTAAAATGAAAATAATTTTTTTGATTTCATATCCAAGTAAGATTTTTTTGAGAAAATGCTTCTGATAAATAATTTTTATTTTATTTTTATAATATAGAATATAATATATGTATATATGCTATATATATAAATTCATAATCGTTATTTCTGGGATCTCAACCCCCTTCAGCCAGAGTTATACACTTGACTAAAGCAATAATACCCCTCATGTGGCCGAACTCTCAAAGTCGGGACTCTAGAAAAGTCCCAGAAATAACGCTTATATACCAAAAACACTTCTGGGACGTCCCAGAAATAACGTCGCGTCCGAGAAATAACGCTTATATACATTTTACCGTCCCAGAAATAACGTTAATAGATACATATTATTCTATATTATTTTCTATATATATAATAATTTTTATTTTTAAAACATTTCTTAAAAAAAAATTGATGTTATCGTAAATTGAGAAGTACATATTTTGTTATGACGGTCGTTGCTAAAAATGGTTAAACAATTTTCAAAAATTAAAATACTTTATCTTTCATACAAACATTCTTATAAAATAGAACAGTCTTGTTTACTAAGAGAGTTGTATCTCATCCATCTAATCTTTTTATATAATGGCTGTATAAACTGTTTCTTTCTAGCTGTAGTGTTACATTTAAACTTTTGCTTCAAGTGTCATTATGCATGGTATATGCACACGCTTTAAACTCGTTTTCTTTCTCCTAAACAAAAAAGATTTTGTAATGAATAATAAATAGGTCAGCTTATTTCAATATAAAGGTACTTCTATAAAATAATATTATTAAAGTGTTTCTCCAAACGTGAAAATAATGTGTTTATTTAAAAAGTGCAAATAAAGTGTTTCATGTTAAACGCAGTTTAATCTTAATAAAATTGAATCAGTTTTATGTAGGAAGTGTCAGTGACTATTGGAAACACATAAAGAATGTTTAATAGTTCATATACAAAAAATACACGAATAATAAGGAGGTTCAGAAATGTTTTGCTGAATAGAAATATTTCTTTTGCTTGGTACAGGAGGTAGAATCTTAGAATTCGATTGAAAGAGGTACGAACTCAAAATTCACTTTCAAAGGGTACCAATTATCGAGTAGGTATTTTTTGTTTAATTTTAAGAAGTTAATAAATAAGCGAAGAAATTCTTTTCATGTTATGAGAAGCATTTTTCGATAAAGGTTTTTTGATTGCATATTTTGAACATTTTTGATACCTCTACCATTATTTTAAGCTTCATTTTGAAATTCGCTCAGTTGATTAAAATAACTCTGTTAATGCTTTTCTAATTTGCTTTTCGAATTGCGTTTTTGATCGGATTCTGAGATGGTATCGTCTTGTACCAAGCCGAGGTACTAGAAATGTCAATACTTAAGTCAGCATATTTAAATACCAGATTACATCAATCGGAAGGCTACTTTACAAGTTTTGTTAGAGATTGTAATATACTATATTACGAATGAAGGAAATGGGAATGTATATTACGACTAGAAGATTAAAACAGAGGAGTCCACTACTACAATAAAAGATAATTCATATGTATAATTCGTTTGTCATGAAATGACTAGTAATTTCTATTTGTATCTTGAAGTCATATATACATATAAATGACTGATTCAGTGAGATTACTCGTAGCAAAAGATTAAATAAAATTACATCTAAATTTATTAATAAAACTTTATCCTATTTTCGTTAATATTACTTAGTTATTTGAATCATGTAATCATCGCAGCAAGAAACCTGTTGTTTTGTTTGAGTTTATTGTGGACGGGGTTTGAGGTCTAATTGAAATAAATCATTATTTGATAACATGGAAAGATGAAAACGTTTATTAAAATAATGCATCGTAGGTAAAACATTACAAAATGCAGAACTCGAGGGAGTAAAATAATACGTGAGACTCCTCTCGATTCTGACTACTTAGAAGTAAAGCTCGAGGCTCACAGAAAACTCTGAGCGCTCGCCTTGAGACTACGATGACGACTGATCAACACATAAAACTTTCGGCGGGTTGCTGTGCTTTTCTCACTCTCGAAGCAAAACGTACACAGAGAGAATTGTCTCTAGATGTTAGATCCTTTCTTAATTGCATTATCTCTCTCTCTCTCTCTCTCTCTCTCTCTCTCTCTCTCTCTCTCTTTCGCATTCTCTCATACTCTACCACAAAGATTTTATTGCCTTTTCTTTCGCTCGGATTTCAGAGGGATAGTCGAGAAAAAGACTCGCATGCATAAAAAATGGGACTTTCCCAAGAACTAAAAAAACATGTCGAAACAACACTATTTTTATTTATATTATAACAACGTATTCCAAAATACTCCCACCATTAAGATGATGAATAGCTTCATCTTAAGGTGATGTGAAATACCGACATAATTTTATAGAATGTTTATATCTTTTGCGAACACTAATAGAATTATTCAAAAAATGTTTTGAGTGTAGTATTTACATATACGGAGCGCCTGATAGATCTATTTTTTTAAAAACCTACTCAGAACTCATTTAATTAAATAAAAACCACAATATCGGTAAGTAGGAATCTGTATTTTAGAATTTTGATCTAGTTTTAGAACGGGCATATCTCATGGAAATGTTGATAGCATCTTACAAAAAAATTTCTGAGCATAATATTTACGTATACGGAGGGCCTGGCAGAATTATTTTTCCAAATAAACGTTCGAATGTTGATTTATTAAATAATGAAAATGAGTTCATTTTCGGTATCACATGGCCTTAATCTTATACAAAACGAGATTATAAGAAAAGTTCTGAAAAAACATACACGCATACATTACAGAACTGAGACACACAGCAGCAACCCGTACTAAAATTAATATTACAATATAGATTGTAGCTGTTGTTTATAAATAGTTTCGCGCACGAAGAAAATAAATACTCAAGATAACTTTTATTAATTTAAACTTAATTTTATTGTAAATATGAACAATGATTCGAATCTTTTGTCAAGCAAAAAATGTGTGTGTGCGCTTCGGTTGCTCGCAAGCATCTGACAGCTTCGAGTTTGCTCAATTGTCTCATTCTTTAATAACAGTTTGCATCTTAGCAACTCAAAACGTTCGAAATTAGAAACAACATATATATTATACAAGTACAAGTATTCCTAGTTCCTACGATCAAACGTCCGTAAAAAAGCCTCTGTGCATTTTTCACCCGTGCCCTCTTTCATTGCCGATTGACTTTTTTCATGAATGTTCATGTTACAATCGCCGAAAGAGGAAAGCGGCCCCGGACGATCCTCTACGAACGCCGTGCGCGCGACCTACGACATGGTATCGACTGTCACCATTCGTCGGAATACTTGTTTATTTAATTGTACAATACTTTAATTTTATAATTTGAGACAATTGAGTAATTACAAAAAGTACGATAATACAATATTTAATCGAAACGGGAACATAGATACTTAATAATAAACCAATCGGTCAGGTTTACGGGATTTTCTACCAATTCTGATTGTTATGGTTCGATTTACAATGCTCTGTGGTTTAATCTCACCTATACTGGTGGATCACTATAGTGATCTGGTGGACACACTATAATCAGACTTATTACTTCTAATTCTTTGGTACGCTAATGCACCCGAGTATTCATTTCTAAATCTACGTCATAAATCTTCTTTAATACTTTGTCTGTAAAGATGACGCTTATTAACAACGCTCTTTTCTATTTTGTCTACATCTAAAGTACCGATTCCCTTAACTTCCTGCAAAAACATTGATGGCGTCAGTGGCATAAGATTATCTTGATCAGCATATACAAACCTAATTGGCCTAGAATTCATTACTACCTCGCAGTCAGTAAGAACAGTTAACATCTCTTTGACGTCCTCAACAATTATTGCGCACGTATTTATAGTATTTTTCTCTCCCGATGTATTCCCCGAAATTTCGAGTGTCAACGCACCGCGCGAGCTTCGGGGAACTTCACGACGTCACGGCTTCGGTCGACGGGCCGCGCCCTTGACTCGCTAGTAACCTCTTTTGCAGCCCATCTGATGATTGTTAACCGCCGCCGTGTGGTAACCAATCAGCGAGCCGGAAAGCTCGCCCCCATCCCTCACCGAGGTATTTTGCTGCGTTCTGAAATTTCGAAGCACACTCGCTATCCGCGCTCCACATGAAGCTAACCTCCTAGCCTGGACACCGTGCTAGGTTCTCACTTTCGGAAAGGACTTCGCCTGACACCCGCCACAGCGGTTTCGCCGCTAATTGGCATAAAAAGTCTCCCTTTCCCTCGGTCAGTGTGAACGATGTCCGCTCAGTGCATAAGGGGTCGACTATGCACACATTTGTAGTCAAAGGGGAAAGGGCGAAGAATCCATTTCACATGAGATTCTCGCACGCGTTTTAATTCTATTTTTAATAAATCGGAAAACTAATATTTACGAGCTTAATCAATATTTTTTTTTACATACGCGAATTTTATACTTCAAGTGCTTTTACGCTCAACCGTTAAATATTTTTTTACATTTCTGAAATTTACATTAAGTCTTTATAATTTATTTATTAAACCTAACCACGTATCCCTCTCATGCTCTCCTCCGACAGCTGAGCTAACGTCATCTTCATAATTAAGACAAATTTTCGTAAGCGTGCGTCTCAACAACCGTTTTAAAATTCCAATAAGACGCTCCCAAACCCCACCCCACCACGGTGCTAAGGGCGGATTAAATCTCTACTCAATTCGCTTTAATTTAGAACTAGAAAATTCGTGCCGTTACCACTATACACAACGCTAGGTCTTGTCCGTCTCGCGATATGTCTTCTAAAAGCCATTAAAAAGGAAGTAGTCAACGATGAATTAACTAACTCGAAGTGCACGGCTCTATAAATGGCGCACGTAAATAGGCAAATCCATGCCTTTTTCACACAAAAAACTGATACGCCGAGATTTCTTTCTATACGGTGTTAGGTACGAGATGGGAGGCGAATGAGTGACATGAATAAGTCGTGTAAAAAATATGCGACAACCGGAATTCGAACACACGGACCTGAGCATTCTAATCCGGCACTCTACTAACGGAGCTAATGTCGCGAGGCTTACTCGAAGACCTCGCGCGCATCTTATTCTTATCGTTATGCTGACACGTCAGGACTCGGATGTACGGTCGAGCAGCTGAGCCTGTGACAACGGATAAACGTTATGCACGCATAAGCATGTAAACTAGCGTTGCAAAAGGTATATAAACTGATTTATTCGACTTCATACATATTGCCCAACATACTTCGAGGTACCTGAATTTTCGAAATATCCGTCAATTCATTTAACAAATTAGTAAATCTGTCCTTAATGCCATCGCTTACTTCCTCGTCCCACGTTAACTTGGCCGTCTAAGCCTCCTGTAATAAAATTCTAGGGCCGAGTGTTACCGGACAAGCGAAGCCTAATGGGTCAAATACGCGGTGATCTGCCGATAAAATAGAATGTTTGGTAATTTTCTTTAAATCAAAATCGTCACTAATAAACGGTGCCAAAAACAAGGTGTTAGTCCTTTTATCCCACTTTATACCTAATACGGGGGTGCGGTTATAACAAGCATCATCATTAGTATACTTCCACCCTCGAAGGTTAAAACCCACTGACGTCATCGCCGTCTTTGCATCACATATAAATTTATTTAAATTATTGGCCGAATTTACACTAGTGACGCAATTACCCACGTAGAAACTACGCAAGAGCTTGAGGATATTTTCCTTTGCATTTGAATTATCCTTAAGAGAAGCTAGCAGTGTTTCTAAATGTAATTTAATAATAACGCTTAATATAAAGGGACGTCTGTAAAAACCATAAACTACTCGACAGTGCCGATAAGTTACAACTTTGAACTCTTTATCGAACCATAAAAATCGTAGAAAATCTCTATCATGCGAATGCATCTTTGCTTGAGAATTGTCTCCAGATGTAGATAGACCCTTTCTTAATTGCATTCACTCTCTCTTTCTCTCTCTCTCGCGTTCTCTTATACTTTACCGCAAAGATTTTATTGCCTTTTTCTTTCGCTCGGGATTCAGAGGAATATTCGAGGAAAAGACTCGCATGCATAAAAAATGGGACTTTCCCAAGAAGTGAGAAAACACACCGAAACAGTACTATTCTTATTTATATTATAACGACGTATTCCAACACCTGTACACAAAATATTCAATCGGATTTATTTCAAAAGTTTCAATAAACAAGTTTAATCAGTTTAATATAAATCATGAAAATAGTACGAAATAAACTAATTAAAATATGTAATTGTAATAAAATGATGAAAATTATAAGTTTCATGCATGTTAATAACTTTTATAATGTTAATAATATTATTCGACCATCGTATATACAGTTAAAATCGTGTACACAGTTTGTAGAAATGTTTTTTGCCCGTAGAAAATGTTTTCGTATGATTTTGAAGAGAAAAAAAAACAAGTAAAGGAAATAAAAAAAATGGAGATACAGGCGAATATGAAACTAATCCATTTTGAACGCTATTGTTTCAGTAAATAAACAAATGAAAAACATAAAATTGTTGTTGTCAGTAAAGTTTTTGGAATTTTTAATCAATAAAAATTATGAAATATCTTTTTTGTAAAATTATATTTCATAAAATAAATGCGAAATAGTAATACTCATGACAGTAGAATCATAAAATTGAGCACGAAGTAAAGGTATTACCGAGTATAGTAAGATCAAAGAGGAATAGAGTATATTGTGCAACAGGGGGAGAAAATATAAGATATTTCAAGTCAGGGAGAAGCGTTAAGCGAGATTCGGAGTCTGAACCAGTTATTGTTTCCATATTACATGGAAGTTGGATACGTGGTTGCGTATTTCGAGTTGCGCACAACATAGTTAGTAAATATTATTCCGAGGTTTTCTGCTAATTTAACAGATATTTAGAAAAGTTCATTTTATGTTCATGTTACGTTTGCTACATGTAGTTTTTCCAATAAATAAATTTGTAATCAATGTTATCAAGAAAACTTTTCATAAGTATAACTACCTAGAACATAATCAGGATAAACACGATAAGTACATTTTTCTGATTATTCGACCGACTCTTTGATTCCACTTTTTATTTGTTATTTTTATATTGGAAGGAAAAAGTTTTTAAAATGACTAAAATTAGCTCACAATTCACAAAATACTGTAAATACGTATGGATTTAATTTTTTTACCATTTGCCACAATTTTTTGTGAATTTTAAACTCAATTGCAAACTCATGTAACTTTTGGAGGAATAAATATTTTTTAATTCTGAAAAGTTGTTTAAAAAGCCTTCGCTCTCTAGTTTCATTTATAAAAATGGTTTCTCTCTAGTTTCTTCAAAAGTGCATATTGAGTTGTTTTTGGCGGAATGATTCAGGATCAAATTAGAGCTATTTTTAATAATTTAAAAAAAATTGAATTCTGAAAAAATAAAAGGTAAGAAAAACTTTGTCTCTTGAGTGAGTCTTTAAAAAAAATTTTTAATTTTATTCGAGACGTAAGTGGAAAATTATCTGTAGTATAGCATGTATTATGCAAAATTTTGAGATAAACGCTTCAATACCAAGTGCGGTTGCGGCAATAATGGAAATTCCGGTCGCAAATATTTTACGCTACTTGACTTCTCGATGAACATATTAATTTCCATCACGCTGCATCAGTTATTTAATTTTGTACTTGGCATTCGAAATATATAAAATTCCTTACACAGCATTTTAATTGCATAAATAATTTATAAAATATAATTGTACTTACAAAAAAAAGATTGGTTACCTTAATTAGCTAGTTGGTGGAAAAAATAAAAATTAATTTATTGCAATGAATTTTATTACTTATATGTACTACATATTTATAGTTAAAGTAACTTAACAAAATACCTATTTTTACAATTGAGAATTCTTAGATTAATAAATAAACGAAGGAGTACACGATAAAAAAACGGCACGATGCGTAATTGAACGTTAGACAATTCGTTTTTGCGACGGCTGCTCACTTCCGAGCTACCGGTGCCTATATGCATGTTTTTCTTCGAGTCATCTTTATATTGCTAGATGCAATCTCATCCATCTCGTCGCGTTGTGCATATTATGCACGCATAACACTTTCAAAAGAAGTAAGTTTGTAAACGTCGTATAATTAATTATTCTTGTAACCAAATGGTTACTAAATAGTTATTCACCTTATCTGTTTAAAACGATTACATAGTTTTTAAATAATAGTAAAATCGATTTATTTATGTATTCTAAGAGAAAAACACTTGTAGAACGTCTCAATTTGTTTTGAAGCATCATTTCTTTTTTTATCATATAATCGTATTCATTTTATTAACTTTGTTATGCCTCTGTCCGCATATATATATATATATATATATATATATTCAATATCATTAAATTATAGTATATATTAAAACATCCCAAAAATAATACGAAGATAAAATATAAATAATTTAATTTATTAACGTGGTTTTTGAGAAACATAAAAGTAACTAAATCTGAGACAAGACAGATGGTTTTATGACAGTCAACTTTGCATATCTGTCCTTGCGAGCTGATAACCTGACTGTTGAGAGGAACTTTTTTTAATCGAAACAATAGTCTACATAGGCATGAGTGTAAATGTAGCTGTAATATTACGTAACAACTGTGTTATTAGCAATGTCTTTATATACAGTTTTTTTTCTTATTGTTAGTTTTGACTTTTTTGCATATATGAATTAATTTCGGAGTAAACATATAGTGCATATGTAGTGGTATATTCAAAAAGTTTTCAAAAGTGTGCAGAGACAGTTTTATTAAAGTTTTTGAAATGGCTTTAGTACTTCGAATTATATTGGAAACTTTGTACTTAAAAATAGTAGAAATGCTAAAGAAAAATTAAATCTCTTCATTCTGACCAGAAACATTTATTGTTCAGGTTTAAATCATTTTTGACGGAAGCCACGTAGATATGCTATTGTGCAAACGAATACTAGTACTTGTGATAAAAAACTTACTATATAGATCGGTTGAGCATTCAAGTATATGATTTGTTTTCTTTTTATTACGTTGCACGTGAAAAAAGCAATTAAGATTTTGGATTTCTCAACATTTTCTATATTTACCTGAGTACGTAACCAAACACAGCATGAGAAAATAATACTTTCAAACGATTGCATTGGTTATGTTTTAAATATTTCCACACTGTATTTGATTACTTATAATTTCTTAGACAATTGTTGTTTTGAAATGAATTGAAACTCAAACTAAAGTGTTCTTGGCATTTTTCCGTTTATTTTTCCATGACTATTCTAGTTCTTTCAGCTATCGACTATAATAAGTACTTGCGTAATAAGTATGGTAAATATAAACTGTTATAATGAAAAAAATTGTAGGATAATAACAAAATTGTTTCATTAACAAAGTTCTCATTTCATTAGGTTTAGAAGATATAACCTACGCAAATCATATTATTTACTATTCAAAGCTGAATTAATTAAAATGATTGTCTAACAAATATCACTTAATTAATTAAAATTTCCGCATGCGATTCTTTCTCTAGTTTGTGAATCCTTTTTTTTTGTATAATCGTTATTAAATAAAATAATTTATTTTATAGAATAATAACAAAATAATAACTACAATTAATATACCTATAGTTTTGAAACTGTTATCATTAATTACAAATCAAAATATAAGTTTTACTATGTGTATCTTTGGATAATGCATGTAATTCCAGACAAATTCGATTCACCAAATCCCTTTCAATTTACCCATTGATTTCCATCTTCCCTGCCCTAGATTAAAGGCGCATCGCTGCGCACTTTATCACGCACACACACACACACACACACACACACAGCCAGACATACACGTATACACATACATATAGCTACACAGTGATACGTATCCAACGACGTAGGCTTTTCCCTCACAATATACACATACATCTGTCTACCCATACGCACGGCCTCAGGATATTTCCGTGCAGTACGAGCTCAAAGCCGAATTTCTGGTTCCGTGCGCGAAGATCCCGTTTCCGGGTGGCGAATCGTCAAAGCTGTGCAGGGTGTGCGCACACGCGTACCTGTTAGTATCTGTGTATATCTGTGTGTGTGTTTGTGTGTAAGAGAATGAGACGGATTCGGGAAATGCGATAAGGAGCATAGTATACGTTATAGCGAGCAGTTCGTGGGTTTGCAAGTACATACTTTCGTGGCCTGCTCTTTGCTTTACGTCTTCAGAACGTTTATTCCATGTATTAACTCATTTATATCTAAGGGAGTAAAAAATTTACGTTTACTTGGAAACGTTACTACATATAGCTTTGTAGGAATATATAGGTAAGACGAGCTGCATTAATCATTAATTATCTGCTTAAAAATATACTATGGTGATACTATAGCGTGTCTCTCCCTCTCTCTCTCTCTCCTCATGGCCTCTTACATTATATAGACGTTGTAGCCCGGGTTTCGCAACTATAGCACGCACGCTGCAACCCAACAACTCGCATATATATCCCATCCCAAACGAGTCATCAACCCTCCGCGTTTCTTCAGCCAACTATATATATATATAGGTGTACTGCTTCTCCCTCTTATGCCATGCGAACATTCGGCGTCCCAACTCGTTGCAGCCTTGCGTATATATATTCCGCATTCACTGTATATAGCGTCATACCAGCGCCGGATTAGCATGGCGATGAGCGAGGAAGTTGAGTAACTCGCGCGTCTGATCCGCGCATGTATATTTATACAGGGGTGTACGCGCGCTCGCGCGCAGTTACGTAGCGCGGTAATAACAATAATAACGTGCGATGATAAGCCATTCAAGAGCGGCGGCGGCGGTGGTGGTTGGTTTCTGGCGCAGCTCCCGCGCGAGCGTGCAGCTAGCTTTAATGTGACGAGGCTACGGGCGTGAGAGCGCAGCTCTCTAGATCGATCGCTCGCGCTCCACTCATCCTCGCCGCTGCCACCACCGTCGTCGTAGTCGTCGTCGTCGTCGTCGTCGTCGTCGTCATCCTTCGCCCCTCGTCATGCGCGCGCATGTAAAATCAATGGCGCAATAATTAACGTTCAATTTCTCTGGGTGAGTAGGGACCGCGCGTCGAACGCGCACGTCTTTGTATAACACGCGAGCAAGGGTGAAATTTATAATCGCATAAATTATGAAATTCGATCCCGAAGCTACGAGATGAGTTAAGTGCAGCATATGGCGTGCTCGAAAAGTGCGTATTACTGCTGATAAGCGCATAGGCACTTGATGCAGTCTTGAGTATAGAGGTATACGCGTAGTAGAGCGATCGAATTAAATGAGACGCGCGTGTATATATGGGGGGGGGAGCTGCGGGTTTATTGGAACGAGTAGTAAGGGACGTGCTGGGTTAGGCCTGTGTGATTGCACCGTTGTCGCATATACTGATTGATGCATAGTACGGTTGCATGCTCGCATATCATTGCCTTATATTTACCTTGAATGGTTGTGGCATATACGCTAGCCACTCGGATTTTCTGTTATTGTTGATTTATGTGTATTTATGTTGGCCGTGAGAGTGAAACGCAAGATGCATCAAATTCAATTGCATTTTAATTAGCTAATTGACGCTAAAATACCGTGTATCGCGATGTTTACTTTCATCTGTTCTATGTGCTCTGTCATTTTATTTAATCTTTAAACAAGTTATTTTTATAAAATGAAAATTATATAGGATCCTGATGATAAACTTTAATATTTTTGTTAATGCATTCATATTTTGTCTGTGTGTATTATAAGTGAAAAGAGAAAGTTGAATGAAGTGAGGAATGTTGAAAACTTTGCCAAAATTCAATGATTTTTCTCTGTTTTCTAAAACATAAAATTTAACGTTACGAGTGTACGTATAAGCTCTGATTGAGCAAAGTTCATTTATTTTTCTGGTGATACTATCTTTTGTAGTGAAAAAGAAGAATGAACCCAGCGATGATTTACCGCGTGACAAATATTTTGACGCTCGTGACGGTTGAGAAAAATGTGTTTTTAGGTCGTGGGCACTCGCTTGAGTAAAAAAGAAGGAAATGCCAGAATTAAAAGGGATGTACGAATGTAAAGGTCGCGGTGGCGCTTTAATATTTTTAAAATGTACTGCTGAAAAAGGTTAAAACGAGTTTCTTTTGAAAAATGAAACTTTCAAGTCGCTTGTGACTGCAAATATTAATCCTTTTTATCTTTTCTTATTTTCTTTAATCCCCTTGCAAAGTTGTGCCATAATTATATTCGTGTTGTTTATTCATAAACATACATTGTATTATAAATTTTTCTTTTACGTTTTTGTTTTAGGAATAATAAAAATATATCTATTTCTTTACAAACTATTTAAATATGATTTATGAAAAAATATAAATGATGAAAAAAGAAAATATAGGTCAGAAAACGTGAATCAACGAATAGTCGAATTACTAACAAAAAATTTTTTTAAAAATAAAACGTTGTATTTATTCTGTTTAACACATTTAAAATAATTCTTGAATAAGAACAAAGAAAAGCAAAAGAAACGTGGTAAACGTTCCCCAGAGTGTTTATTAGAGCGCTAACAGCTCTATTCTCTTTAAGAAACTAAACATTCTCTTCCAAATAACGTAACCAGTTCACAAACACGCTGTCGTTGTTTTTGTCACACACACACACACACACACACACACACACACACAGACACACTCTCTCTCTCTGTCTCGCTCTCTCTCTCTCCCTCTCTCTCTTGGAAGGGCGACAAAAGTTCTACTCGTCGAGATTTGGCATGATGCGCGCACTTGCGGCTATATACTTAAGCACGAAAGTCGCGATGGGCACGCGCGTGCGTCGCGATATACCTTTAAAGGGATGCGCAAGAGACAGAGAGGGAGAGAGCGAGGGTGAAAGAGACAGGAGAAGGGAGAGAGATAGAGAGAGAAAAGAGATCGTGGGGGGGTGGAGGAAAACTGGACTCGTCGGCCTTTTCGCGTTTTCCCTCAGCGCCAACGGCGCGCGCCGTCAACGAATGGCCCCTCGTTGGTCAAACTTTTCGGAGCGGTGAAAAATTCCCGCGGCCGCGCACCGCTTCGCAGCTTTCCGTGTAACTAATGGTGGTTATGCGTCCAGCCGTCCTCCGACTTTTCCCGTTCCCCTCCGCCGCTCGCCGTTGCTTGTGTGTATATATATATATATACATATATATATATAGTAGCTCACGTCGTGTTGCTTTTGGCACCGCGCACGCGCGATTCGTGATATTTTCTGCTTTTCAAAATTGTTCACACAGACAAAAAGAGAGAAAGCACACGGCCGAGAGAGTGAGAGCGATGAAGAGTGGGAGGAAAAGAGAGAAAGTATAATGACATAGATATTTTTATTTGTAAAAGGGGTTTTTTACAGCGAAAATTACTAAGGAAAAGGAATCTGTTTTCATTCAATTGGGCAAATAATAAATTATTAGCGTTTTTTGTGCTGAAATTTGTTTGAGGCACATGAATTACGTTTGCAATTAACAAGCTTTCTAATTATTTCAATATGTATTATCGTAAATGATGGGATCATTCGATATAATATACGTTTTATACACACACATATATACACACATATGTATTGAAATTGGGTTTACGAAGTTAACACACAAACCATTATTCATCTTAACAAATGATTTGTCTGTTATATGCCTGAAATATATGATTTGTAACGATCATAAATTTTGAACGATCGGAGCAAAAGATCGTTTGGTTAAGCGTATTCAAATTACAAAATGAATAACAATGAATATATTGCGGTTGGTTTAATGTCTCATAAACTGCCAGTGTATTAATAAATAGTGAAAATTTCTCTTTTATATTCTCTTACGCAATTTAATAACATTTTTTTTTAACTCTATTGAAAATATGAGATTAATTTGAGTTTAAATGGAATTGAAAAACGTAAAAAGATTTGTAAGGTTTGATGTGATAAATATCTTTACGAAAGACCTTCTTTAAGCTTCTTATAAATTTATAAAAATAAAAGAAAATGAAATGGAAGCTTTGCAATATTCGTATCATCTCTTCATATTCTAAATGGTTACATTTTTTTTGCAGAGCCTTTACATAATTCTAAAGGAACAGAAAAATAGATGGATATGCAGAGATTAGCAGAAGAGGGATCAGGTAAAGAGGGTATAAGTTAAAAAAAAGAGAGTCGATGTATACTGCTAAGCGAGTACTTTTTCCTGCCTCTTGGCAAGGGATTTATCGTTATATACAATACGTGTCATCGAGGAATTCGTTGTAACTAGCAATATACGAAGTTGAGCTGAAGATTTAAAAAAAAAGAAAGAGAATTATCATTCTAGACATTCTTTAAGGATGTTTAAAATAGAGCTAATGTGTAATTCTACAACATAATACTACAACATTATAGAAATAACATGGTATAAGTTTTAATATAGCTTGCAAATTTATTTAAAAAATATATCAATTTGGAAAACACCTTCATGTTATTTAGACATCTATGAAGTTGGTGCGACATCGTGTTATCAGCATTTACTATTATATTAGATATAGAAAAATTTCGTATGTTCAGTGGCAATTTTTTAAATGCAGCGCATTTTTTTATGTTTCTATAGTAATTTGAATTAAGATTATACAAAATAAAACTTCTATTGCACTAAAGTAAAACTAATTATTTGTATTATAATTATAATCGAATATGTTAGGAATATTTACTACATCGAAAATTTTACTATTTATACCATAATAATTTATTCTACTCGCATAAGAATTTTTATAAATTAACTATTAGAGAAATTATTCCGATATGTATTAATTATTTTTATTATAATAATAAATAACAATAGCCAAATTTTCACACACAATTTTACTCGTGCATTCTATGTACTACATAGTAAATACCTTGTGAATTTTAAGTAACTATATGGTTCCGTTCTTGAGAAATTTAATTTTAAATATTTCGAAAAATAGATGAATATTTCTACTCCAAAATTAGAAAATTGTTTTTTAAAAAACTCTTATTTTGTAGTAGAAATAAATATTTTCAATATTTCCGGGAACTAGAAAAAATATTTGTGGGCGTGTATCTGTATGCTGTTGTTTCTTTTGTTTCTTCATAGAGGAAGTTTTGGAAAGGTGAAACAAATTTTTGAGGCAAAAGATGTTTAAAAAGATATTTTATTTGTGGATATGAGTGTGTGTATGTGCGTACATATTTGTGTACATGTGTGTGACACAACTATTTGTCAGATTTTCGTCAAAAAAGCTTATTTTTGGTGGATATTTTGAAATACACGACCTAGTTTTTGATTCTAACTATTTTTTTTTTGTTTATAATCAAAACAGGATTTTGAATTTTTTTATTTTTATGGTTTTTTAATATGTTATAACACATATTGCTTAACATAACATTA
Organism: Torymus texanus; assembly: GCA_036873485.1. NCBI lineage: Eukaryota > Metazoa > Arthropoda > Insecta > Hymenoptera > Torymidae > Torymus > Torymus texanus. The sequence continues at coordinate 18,835 of JAYJLV010045094.1, forward strand.
CTATTAATTTCTCAACAAATGCTTAATTTATCGAATCAAAATTTTAACCATTTTTTATTCTTATTGAGTAAAAAATTGTATTCAAATTTCAAAATATTATGACATTTTTTTAAAATTATTATATGAAAAAACTACGCTTTCGTTGTTATAATATAACAGTAGTAAAAATAAATCAATCATCCTCAAATTGAATGAAGTTTATTGTCCGAAAAATTCCAATAGTGAGTATCAAAGATATCTGAGGTTAAAATTTTTCATACATATTCATATTTTCCAGTTAATATTCTATTAAATTTTTTATTATATCAATTTAGTCAAATAAGTCTTTTAAAATATTGTATGTGGTATTGAGTAGTGTATATTTATAGTCATTCTTAAATATTTTGTTTAGGATCGGATAATATAATAAATTAGAACACTCTATATATCGTCGGTGGCGAATAAAAAGGCGCCAGCTCATCGGCCAGTTAGAGAAGGTGCCACCTCGCCGGCTTGTTGAAGAAGGTGCTAACTCAGCGGTCGGTTAGAAAAGGCGCTAACTCATCGGCCAGTTGAAGAAGGCGCTAACTCAAAAGCTTGTTTTTTTCTTCCGATTTAGGTTGGCGCTACTAATATATATAGCATTAATATTTTATTTTAATGCGTGAAAAATGATATTTTATACGTAGATTACTGTTATAGCAGCGACTATATAAAATATTATATTATGTATTTGAATCGAAATTAAGATTTTTTATATATATATATATATATATTAAGTTAACGCCTTTTCTAACCGGCCGCTGAGTTAGCGCCTTTTCCAAGCGGCCGCTGAGTTAGCATCTTTTTCAACCAGCCGCCGAGGTAGCACCTTCTCCAACCGGCCGATGCGCTAGCGCCTTTTTATTCGCGACCGACGATATGATGTTACTATAAATATTTATGCACTCATTATTTGTTTGAATATGCGAAATTGTGAAATATGCTTAATGTGAACAGGATTTTTGTTACACTTTTATACTCTAAAATAAATAACAAGAAGAAAAAGAAATGTTTTAAATACAACAAAAATCAAGTTATTTTTGAAATATAAATTTGAGAAATAAAATATGTATACTGCATATTCACTTTGATAAACTACAATTATTTACCTATTTTTATGTGAACAGTAAATATACTAAAATAATAACTCTTGTTTGAGGAAGTTAATTGACAATGAATTGGCAGCGATTTTTTATATAGATATACTTTTATATAGATATTTTTTTAAATCTGAAGTCCAAAAGTAAAACAATTTTTACCGTTTATAACGAAATTGTATATACGTTTCAATACAGATATAAATACCAACGAATATTTGACCTGATTAAATAGAAGAATTAGGGAATGAAAATACAAAATAAAAAATATCTTCTAGAGAGCGATTTTTTTATTTACCAAACTTTCTTAAAATGAAAAATAAATATGCTTAGGTTGAACATTTTTATGTTGATTGCTCTTATTTTTAGATTTCATTATGAATACAACAACAAAATAAGGAAAAGATAGCATTAAAAGTGTGACATAGAATAGAATATATAAATCATCTGGACATCTCACTTAAAACTGAAGCAAATTTAAAAAGCTGATTCCTGACATTGGTGCTACTATATTATGTGTTAAATACTGTAAATATTTTTAATTTTAAAATGTATGAGAGCATCCTGTGTACTAATATAACTACAGCGTTACAAGTTATTTTTTATTATTGCTTTCTTTTGTTATAATTTTAATGACAAAATGATGTTAAGTTATAAGCTATTATTTATTAAAAATTAAATTCTTTATGAGTCATATTTTGCTAAAATCAGACTTGTAATTTTGTACAAATCCAGAAGTTTTGTATTTATTTTAAAATAATATATCTTAGTATCTTAGACAAAGACTTGCAGAATTGTTAGATAAAATTTAACACATGGCAGCATTATTTATAGATTATTTATAGCAGATCAGGGCGAATATTTTAAAACCAGTTTTAGACAAATAAATCTACAAATTGAAATAATTTTTTTCGTGACTATACAAGAAATACTATGTTGTTAATAATATCGTTAAAAACTTTCGCAATGCTTTTATGTACTTTTACCATTAAAATTTTTCTAAAAAGTAAACAAATTATGATACTGTTAATATAAAACTTTCTACCAAAGTATAAAATAAGGCAGGTCTAGACTTCGAAGCAGACCCGCCTGCAAACAACTCTCCCAAACAACTGTATGACTGTTCTCAAAAATGTATTCAAATTTGTTCATCCTTCTATATAAATTAAGCACAAGAAAGTACTGAAAACCATTTATTGTAGTCCAAATACCCATAAGTTCTACAGTCTGGAGAGAATACGATTTACCTTTTGGAGGTATCATTACCTATACCAACACATTCAAAGTGAAACTACTCTATCTCACAGTGGTCCTAATCGCATGCAATCATTTCTGATACTTCATCGTATAGACATTGTCAGTAGCCGTATAAATTATTAGAACATTCAGCATTATATAAATGTTGACAATAAATACTTGCTTGAGATGAAGAGAATAAGCTTTTTCCTTCGTTTTGAATATTATTTTGTGAAACATAGGTTGATCTAAATAACTTTCAGAAACATTAAATACTATTTTTTCATTACAAATCGGTTTTGTATCATTTTCTTTTTACAGTTGTTGTTTATGTTGTTGTAATTATTGAGAATTTATTGATAAAGTAAAATTCTTGCTGTTGAAAAGATAATAACTTATAATTTAAATGTTGAAAATCTTGCTTATATATAAACGTTCGCTTGTAGAAGGTATTTGTGTTATTTCTTTCACTGACACATCAACCCTTCTCCATTTCAACATTTCTTATTTATGAT
>JAYJLV010045104.1:0-21700 GCA_036873485.1 Torymus texanus
CCTCGCGCGATCGCATGCTGAGTTAACCTTTAATCGCGCAACCGCGGGAAATTCAAATAATTGATAATTCCCACACAATATTAGTCCTAGAATGATTTTCGATCGTTTTTGGGTCAAAAAAATTTTATCCAGTTTTTGATTTTTTAAAATAAATCTTACACAGGTCAGAAAAAAGTGTTGAACAAAATATCAGTACCTGAATGTGAAAGCTGACGAGCAAAGACAAGGCTTTAACAGAGCTATACATGATTACAGGGTTGGATGCGTCTCATAGCGGCTAGCAGAGAAGAATCCTCAGTGTTGAGAGTCGCAAGCAGTCTTCTCAGGCAGCTCATAGAAAAGTGGCCATTTTGCAGGAAAACCGTAACGAAGTCATAAGGGTAAGGGCGTCTAGTACTCAGATTGACTAAGGAAGAAGGCAATCGACTATAAATGTCCGATTTCGAGACACCTTCACGATGAACAGAAAAATGTAGCACTCGAGACCGGCTTATCCTAACCCCTGCCACGCCCGGAAAAATAGCCTGGTCAAACCTCAGTACATCCAGTCTGAGTGGAGGGAGTCCACCACACGAGACTACAAGCTATTGGCCGAGGAACTCTCTACCCGAGATATTGGTCAAGTGGTTGGAAAATGGCAAATTCGGTTTTTGGGATCCAGAAGCCCCACGTTTCCGATTCTGGCGTTAAAATAGATCGAGATCTTACCTAATGGTGTATCTGCACATGTAAAGTGATCATCATCTGTTTCGGTAGCTGACGTCACACTCATGATACTCGCACGTTGTGTACGTACGGAAACGGAATTGTCTGACTACGAATTTGATATGATTTACAAACCAGGCAAGCAAGATGCAAGCTCAGATGCATTATCTAGAAATCCAGGAAAATAGTGGTTACGACTATAGCACAAAAGAAACAAATATTAAATAAAAATATTAAACGAACAAGAATTCTTACAATGATGATAAAATCAAAGCAATAAATAAAGATAGACGAAAACTTAAGAGAAAAATAGACAGACCTAGGAAAAAGAAAAATGATAAAAAATTGACAAGTAAAAAATAAGTAAAAATTAAAGAAATAAAGGATATCAGACAAAAATTAATAATATAATTCATTCTAAAACTCTATAAAATATCGAAATTATAACATCTTTCATCTAATAAATTTAAAAGGAAAATCTTTAGATAAAAATACTGAAATGTTAATTAAAAATGAAAACATGAAACCAAACTATCATTAAAGTATTAGAATTTTCACCATCCGTGGTAGATATTATTGAAAGTATGGTTTTTTGTACATCTGGCGAGGGTTATAAATAAAAACCGAAGTTTTTAATCGTATCTGGCGGCGTTTCGTTGGTTGATATGCGAACCTCATCAAGCTGTTTATTTACAAAAAAATAAGAAATCAATAAATTATGTCACGTCGACTGTCAAAAGAATACAAAAAATTACCCAAAAGGTGAAGGTCCATTAACACATGTTAATGAGTCGAAAACGGTCGTTGGCGACTGTGCATCACTGTACGTATTGAATTATTTAGCAATAGATATATAAAACGAAAGAGTTTATATAACCTCAGTTATAATACATAAGTAAACAATGTCGAAGAAAGCTAGCATTTGAATTTCTGTAATAGCGAAAAATAAGTTTTACTGAGAGTAAAAATATCTTCTTACTTGTTTATACTGTTTCGATGACATTTAATATTTAATTTTTTAGATACTAACTGTTTTTCATAATTATTAACAATATCTAAAATTTGGGTACCTTAACAATTGAACGAATGGTGAATATGTAAGCGAAACAAAAAGATCATTAGCAGCTGGAATAAGAGAACATAAAAATAATAATAAACCAGACTCCCTAGTATTATCACATTCCAATATCCTAAATCTGTACTACACGATCCCATTTTACCACGTGTATTTCAAACCCTTATAAAACAGATACATAAACTTTAAAATATTTTGTAATTTCGAAAATTTAGTAAAGGACGGAAGAATTTAGCCGTGGATCATTGCAAAATACCGATCATTCACTAGATATAAGATAAAGAATAATTGTTGGTAGAAAACATTAGAGAATTATGCGGATAGGGAAAAGCTCGTCAGATGTGAAGATCACCGGGGAAATAAAACACTTCGAGTGGAGTAAAATAAGGTAGGGGAGCGTACCCCGAAATAAAACCAAGAATACGTGATAAGCCCACGGAATTGATTATCCATGGAGATAACCCTGGTAACGGATGTCCCACCGGTGGTTCCGATTAAGGTATAGCAGACCTAACGGCCAATGCAGGTCTCGAAATGGGATATGGAGAAGACCAATCACTCGTTACAAAAAACAAAGTATGAAGGTCGATGGACCCTACTGCATTAGCCCATGTATAGTGGAGTGAACCGAAAGGAGAGACGGATTCGTCACTTTTCAGCTCACCCGACTGCTCACCGGGAAAGGCTGTTTTCGTAGTTACCTAAAGAGAATTGGAGTATATCGAAGTGCGGAGTGCCCTGAAGTTAAGGAAGACGTGGAGCATGCCTTGTTCGTATATTCAAGATTTCGAGAAGAGAGACAACGCTTCAGGGACTTATAGAAAGTCCCCTATTCTCTGGAGGGTATCGGAAGGTATTTATTTTCCTCACAGTAATTTCTAACGGGTCTAGCAGGGACATGCCTTGCTACTGAATATCAGCAGGGAGGTTTTAGTAGATATTATCAGAAATGGTAGAGTCCTATATAACAGTTTTGTATGCCTATATGAATTTTTCTTAACCTCCCTGAAAAAGAGAAACAAAAATACGCACACATTTCTCAAAAACAATGTATTTGGATTCCTGAGACCTCGAATCATATTTCCATAATGTGTAACGTAGCGTTTGGTTCATACATCAACTAGGGGTCAAACCGTCAGTCTGACTTCCTTAATCAACTGCTCGTCACGACCTTCAATTTCTTCCCGCTATTTGAGCCTCGACTCTCCGAGGGGTTCGGACGAACTACTATTCCACGCTGACTCCAACGGCTACGTCGACTCCTTCGCCGATTCTATGATGGCGGTGATGACTTGCTGAAATAAAGGGGATTGGGATACGGACGTGCACACAGTATACACTCGCAAATAATCAACGTGCGATATAACGAAACAATAACCATTTATTCATTTTCCGACACGCTAGATATTGTCGTTATTCGACCACCGCATCCAATCACGGCTGCTCTGCCTCCAATCCATTGTCTTTTTGGTTGGTCGTACCTGTAATTACCACAAATCAACCAAAATGACGGCACACCTGTAAGAGGAAAAAGACTCGACGCGACCCGTGAAACTTCGAGGTGACTGCTGGACATGTACCACCAACCTATATTCGCTATAACACTTATAACTGTAACTCACTTTAACGCTTGTTGAACCGTTGATTGCTCGTACTCGGGATGTATTATTAAAACTACCGGTTGCACTGCAGTACAGAATATAACAGGCCCACCGGTTCGTTTTTCCACAGCAAGATACCTCGCATGGTCCCTTTCTCGATCCTTGTTTTGTCCTTCTGATTGGCCCTATCCTTCCTATATCAACAATCGGCATGAGTTGCTTGTAATTAAAGCAAGCATTCGCTTAGGAAGCGCACTCGATTCCTTGTTATATGTCCCTTCTTCGCTCTTGATACCCCCTATCATCCTGTCCGGTCGGTCACTATACCGATCGTTCCCGCTGGTGTACTATCTATCCCGTTGCTTGAGCCTTACTTCTGACGGTCCCTGACCCGGTAACAATAACGCGTCAGCCGAACTAAGTTTTAATATAGGCGTGCTATATGGACGCACTCACAGCCCTACTTTACCCCCCCCCCCGGGGCCGTGCACGTGGCTATTACGAACGAAAGTCAGGTAGTGACCGATAGTCTTCCTAGACTGACCAGTCTATTAGCACTGTGTGCCCTCAGGTTCATCGAACAGGACAGATAGACCTTTAGCTCGTGAGCACATGTGTATCCCCAGATAACCGGAAAGTTTCTGCAGCAGTGAACATGAGCCCACGTCACCGCATCAAGTCGACTTCTCAATCGGTGCTTCCCTTAGTCAACGTGCGCTCACGTGAGTAGGGAAATACGAACCGTTCTTTCCTTATTCCTGAAAAATCGAAAGTAACCCTGTTCGTACCATCGCGAGAACATGAGATAGTCAGAGAGCATTTCCTAGAACAACGAATCCCTTAGCTGACGCGCACACTCGGGACTAGTGGAACGCGAACGAACCCTACGTCTATAGACAGGCGGAACGAGCGAAACTGCTGCCGCTGTTAACTCACGGGGCTACGAGTGAAGCTGGTTCAAGGTGAGGGTACTCGCAAGCCACGTGTGCACATGCGGCTAGTGAGACATTCACAACAGTAGACAACGAATAGGGAACCATCTGTTACTTGACTCTACACCGACGTTTCGTAACTCACGCAACCGTGACCCGAGGCGGCGTACTGTCAGACAAATCCCTGCGTGCGTAAGTCTTCCGGCTATGTTTTAGGTGGCGAACTAAACGGGCCGCGGCCAGCCGCCTTCCCCGTTATTGACATTTTTTGTTATAGTTGCATTATTATTACTTTTGTTTAATAGGCTAAATATTCAATAAATTCATTTATATTTCTGCATACAATTACTTTACTCGTTGTGCCATCTGATACTCCTTTTCCTCCAATTCGATGGTAGTAAACTCATGAGCATTCGGTAGGCGTCGGAGCGACGGTCAGACTGTATATAACTAAGACTATTCTTTATTTCTTAACTTTCTTCTAACCTAATCTCGGATACGGCCGCTTCCTGGGATTGTTGTGCTAAGACGACGATCATACACTGTTAGAAAACTTCCATGTATATAGATATACATTGTGTATATTTTGAAATGCAAAATGTAAACATAGTATATCTATATATATGGAAGTTTTCTTACAGTGTAGCTGAGAAGCTATGTCTCGCAAGTAGCTAGCGCGAGTAATTCCCTGTTGACAAGAGAAGTTGAGTTCGCCTTACGAACTCAACATTTGTATACGGATTTCAGGTTACAGCATTCTGGGAAAGTCAGTTGAAATTGACTTCCACAACACCGAGTTCTGGGGAACGAGTATCACTTGGAAAATAAGCTATCCCCCTCCCTGTTGTCCAGTCTTTTATTAACAATAATGTCATACTCAATTTCTTTCTTCTTAATATTCTGTTTTGCCAATTTCAACGACAATTCATACAGATTATATAACTGAGCATACATAAAAGCAAGATCAATTAAGTTATTAAACTTTCGAGATTAGTAGTTATTCAATATTTGTCAAGTATTATTATTGTAAAATACATGTTTCAAGTTGTAAATTATATTATTCGCTATATTTAGTAATAATATTAACATATTAAGAAGCATAAATGGATAGGTCTGATTATAATGCTAGATCATATAGCGCCCGAAATATACATGAGTTACCTAGTACTTTTTCAATTATTATACATGAGTTACCTAGTACTTTTTCAATTATAAGTCGATCTATTAAACCATTTTAGAGTTATTAAGAAATATCTATAAATAAAGGAAGATCGAATAGAAAAAAGTAATATTTTCCGATAATAAGTAAACAAAAAGACTCAACCTTATTTTTCATTATCACAAAGCCTATTTCAGAAGGAACCAAACTCATATCCCCCTTGACTTATGAAAAAATTACGTAACAAAATTTCAAGAATATGAAAGTCACTGTAATTCAATATAATATATTCTTGAACCGAAACTAACAGCTTTCATAAACTATGTATTAAAAAAAATAAATAATCCTGTCCAATTAACATTAAATTTACTTGTAATCTGTATTCTATCAAATGTGAATCCAGAACAATTATACGTTTTAAAATGAGAATTTTGAGAAACTGATCCAATATATATTTTTTTATAAATCACATAGAATTATAATTTTTTAATATTTCTCAAAACTTCGGTTTATGTATTTATATTTATCTAAAATTTCTGTAAAATATTTTGAGTCTGTTACAAAATTGCAAAGTTAAAATTATTTTAAATTTATTAATTGAAATCTTAGCATAACGCTACTTACATATAAATAAATAATTATAAATATTTATTCTGTTTATTCAGTTGTAGGTACATTTTTATATATAGGAAAATCGGCTTCTTTTATAGGATTTTTAATTTTGAAACTTGGAAACAGTCCTGTTATCCCAGTTCTTAAATTTTTTCCTTTAGAATATCCATCCCAGTGATTTCCATAAACTTCAACTTCATCATTAACTTTGAGTTCAATTTCACCTTCTTTTTTTGGAATGTGACTTATAATAGCAAGTTGGGGATGAGGATTTTGACCTCCATAATAATATATGTCATCCAAAGAAGCAAATCTATTATACGCATCAGGAAAGTGAGTTTGCATTAATTCATAAGCAACTCGACACACTTGAGAGCTAAAGGTACAGACCAAATAATCACATAATGATAAAAAATGTATATCTATTATTATTCCTTGTAGAGATAAGTTGGAATAACGACGAGATATTGACGCTGTTTGAGCGATATTTGTATCAGCTATAATTTCAAATTCAGGATAGCGTTGCTTAGCTGTTGTAATGACTTTTGGGTCATCACTAGCTAAAAACACACGTTTAATTTTTGGTGGGGTTTCCAACTTTTCGAAGTATTGTTTAACTTTATACATATATTCATCAACATCATGAAAAGCAGCTTCAGTACCAACTTTGTCTGTTCGACGAATATGGACACCCACAATAGGGCGACTGAATTTTATTTTATTTTTCTTTTCTTCTAACAAACTTTTCGTTTTGTCATTTAGTCTCATTAAATATTTTAAAACTTGGCCTACCCACCAGACTAGTGGGTATCCGTGAATCTTTTTTAGTCTCTCAGCTATATCAGCTGGTACACTTGGCGGCTGGAAAATTGGTTTCGGATAAACATTATCAACGATTGGTAAAGCGACAACTTGTTTTGTTTGATCAGCAGGCCAATTGGCATACGTTTGACCATTTGTAGATAAACATGTATCACTTAAAGGTTTGAAAACCGATTCCCAGCCTTCTTTCTGATACCTCCAACCTTTTGATTTCAAAATAAGAGTCCTTTGAGTTCCGTATGCCACTAAAAAACAGTATACTAGATGGTGTATCTGTGAAGAAACACAAAATTTATTTCAATTATATTTAACTATAACATGTTTACTATATAATGAAGTAGATAAAAAATATACCTGACATCCAAAACCGCATCCTTTATTTATGTTGCATACTAATTTTTTTGCAGAATTACAGTCCATCGGATTTTGCAAATATCTAAAAAATAAATAATTACATTATAAATACTTGGATGTAATAAAGATAAAAAAAATATGAATTAAAAATTAAAACATGCTTCCAAAAATACGGTAACTTTCAAAAAAATCATTAGAATTTTAAAAGAAGTTTTGTAGAGAGAAGACAAAGACAAGGAGATAAGGAACGGTAGACACTACCGTAGTACGCGCAGAAAATGATATGTGGTACATAGACGCTCCTACCAATAGTTGAACATACTAAAGCAATTTATAATTATTTATCAAGGAACATTCCCTATTAAAAAAATCACTTAATTTTAAAACCAAGGTAACGCTACGGTAACATTAAATTTTTTTTGTTTATCGCTTGGACAATTCCACAGGTGATATCAAAAGTACTCGGGAAAAAGGATTCACAAGAAAACTTGGTTTTCAAAAAAACGCCGCCACAATACTATGGGTTGATGCAGCGTTCCCATCGTTTCCTTGTGACCACCACCTTAAATCGCACTGCATCGCAGCGAGCTGACAAATAAGCCGTAGCAGCTTAAAACTCCGGCAAAGATAGCCAGAGTTATCAGGCAAAACTGCAAATATTCGAATTGCCCAAACGCGTTTAGATTGTTTCTACCTGACTCTCCGGTAGAAAGTGCCGAAGCCTTCAGTGGATCCATAGATCGGCTATGCCTGTCTACCTTACTTAAGCTTATTTAACTTTTTTTCTAGTGTAGTCCAATCCTTTAAATCGAACGAAAATTAGTGAGCACCCAAGTCTACTTTCAGTTGTCGAATCGGCGCACAGTGGGGCCGTTCGAAAAAAGTGGCCCAAATTCATGCTTCAGGCGTAGTTGCGATCAAAATGAATGAACAAAGGTTTAAAATGTTCGTTTCGAACTCTAATTTCAGAAGCCGTGTTCATTTCAGTGATTTTCATTGTTCAACATATATACGTTCGATCGTAAAGTTGGTATTTGCAAGTACCAATATCGTAACATCACTCATATTACTTTTATACTATTAGCTATATTATACGCGCTTCACGCGTACTATTTACTTATTTATTTATTTTTTTTTAAGTTATGATCATCATCATATTAGTTTCCATTTAAAAATTCGTTTAAATGAGTTCAAATTATACATTAATGACGTTATTTTGATAAATAAAGTAATTAAATTTGCCTTATACTATTTTAATTGTTCAGTTTTAAATACTTAACTTAAGAATTCAAACTTGAAAATTCAAACACATTCGATTTCGGCGCCTTTTCTATATACATAGACCAATCAAATAAGTCAACAAGAACTAATGAAAACGGTCTTATTTTGATGACACATTTCATCCATTACTTTGTTGAGAGAAAATAGATATAATATATTTATATGGTCGAGTCTCTGACAAATCGAGAGGTCAAAATAGTTATTTTCGATACAAGTGCGAAAAAGTTATTTTATCCTCGTGTGGACGTTTGCGTCCGAGCGAAGCGAGGGTGAAAAGGCCACACGAGGATAAAATCACTTTCTCACTCGCGTATCGAATCCTATTTTTTTACACGACGTGTGAGAAGCTCAATTTAGCGCATGCTTTTTTATTCGAGCACGGAAGTATTCGAGTACGGAGTGTGAAATAATAGATTTTTTTGAAACTCAGAAAAGGTTCTGCTACTTATTCCGGATACCCCAGAATTTTTTCTGATTTTTTAACCCATACTTTTTGGTATATTAGAAATCAAAAACTGGTTTTTGATGATTTTTTGCCTTTTTTGCCGATTTTAATTGTTACGTCGCTACCTAAGGCGCTCGAGCGGCCGGATTTACCGCTTGGCGCGCACCGCTCTCCCCTCTTTTCTACCTGCTTCTCGGTCGTGCCGACCTTCGGAACTAAATCTATGTTATTTCTAAGAGTACTTCCTAGCAATTTATGAAAAAAAAAAAATCGATTTTTTGAAAATTGTTCGGGAGAACCTGGCCTTAATTATATTTTACTTAGGTTATGTATATGAAAAATAATGATAATTAAATATGATTTTAGGACATGCTGTAATTTTGACCAAATTCAGAATTTAAAAATATCATTCCAAAAAACATTTCCAATTATTGAAGAATCGTTTGAAATATTTTCAATAAATATTTTAGTTGGATTTCTACACCGAGACAATGCAACATACAATTCGCAATGCTAAAATAATGGTCGTCTAATGAAAATTCCAATAGAATCGAAACTTTGTCCCTGAGATTTATTTATTATCATTGCAAAAGCTAATACAGTTGGAAATTGTTTTCTGTAAATACTAAATGGAAATGAAGATGAATCTGCAGTGTTTAATGTTATTCGTGGAATAAAAGCCTCTTCACCATTTCTTCCGCCTGTAATTATTTGTACCTTAACATTATGAGTATATAATCCAGTTATCCTTAGACGTGTACCATTACACATTCCTTTTGTAATACTTATATTTCTAATTAACATAACAATATCATTTACTTTCAATTTTAATTCATGAGGTGGAAGACCTTCTCTAATATTGTTAAGCATTTCAACTGGATAATTTAAAAGAATGTTTTCATCTGTTTGATCAACTCCTTTATGAGTTGCATAATCTAAACTATAATATGTATGTATTTTTTCATTCAATAATTCTAAAACTTTATTATTAATAATTTTAGTATCTTTATTATGAGCAGTTAAGACTACACGATCTATGAAGTTTTAATATTAATGTTGCTATAAATTTCTTTACAAACATTATTCGTTTTCCATTTATTTTGAATAATAATGGATTAATTTTCCTCCACCCAATTTTAAAAATAGTGAAACAAATTCTTTATTTTCCGAACGAATATTTTGAGTTAATTTTAAAACATTAAAAAGTGCCCATAACACAGAAAATTTAATTGTTTCTTCAATTATACTATTTTTGTGACTACATTTCATAACTGGAAGAATTTCCCGAAAATCACCTCCTAATATGATCATTTTCCACCAAATGGAATATCACTAAAACATACATCTCTTAGAGTTAGATCAACTATTTCTAAAGCCTTTTTCGAATCATTGATGCTTCATCCCAAAGCAGTTTCAATACTGTTTAAATCTAAAGGAAGTCTAAAAGTACGATGACTTGTTATTCCTTTAGGTAATAAACTAGAAGCGATTCCAGTTCAAGCCATAGATAAAGTTTTTTTGTTTAAAAAACATATAAAATAATGTATTAATGTTTTGTATAAGAAAGTTTTACCTGAACCTCCAGGACCACTAATAAAATAAATTTTATATTCACTGTTCACTATTTCATTGAAAATAGATTTTTGATCATTAGTTAACTGATTAAACAAAATATCAAAAATATTCTTACTGTGTGTTACATTTTTAGAATTTTCTTCAATAATATTAATTACTATTGCTTCAGGTTAACTGAAATCTTTACAATTTTGGTCTTCAGTTTCCAATATACTTTGAATATGCGATAGAACATTATTTCCTTAATTTTCTTTAAAATCCTCAAAAATAGTTTGAATTTTTCCCAAATAAAATTACCTTGAATGTTTTCTGCTAAAATGAACCATGCAAAAAATTTACATAATTGAAATGGAAGCATTGCATTTGTAGCATCTTTAAAAATAACATAAATTTGTGATTCATCTTCTATAAGACCCACAACAAGTGCTGCCTCTTTGTAATTTTCATACGAAATATTATTAAAAGTTCGTATATCTTTAAAAGAAGTAAAACCTTTTACATTATTTAGTAATAATTTGAGAAAAAATCTCTCATTATCTTTTGGCGATACAATATTTAATCAACCAATGGCTTCAGATTTTTGTGACCGTTGTCTTTTTTTCCATGATTTATATTTAAAAATATAATATCGAGGTATTTCAACATATTTAATATTTCTAGCAGTTTTATCTGTTTCATTTAATTTAAACCATGCCGTTAAAGTAGTTTCTGCTTTACACAAAGCTTTAAAATCTTTATTCTCTTCAAAAATAATTTTTTGTTGATACTATGTGTGTATAGCTAACCGCATGACGGTATGGCTTTTGCGATGTAAAGAAAATTCTTATAAACGCCATGCGGCTTCCATTGGACTTAGATATCTACCATCTATAAATTCTGAAATTTCATCGTATACTATAGCATTTTGTTCATCATTTACTTTATTTAGTTTCTGTATTTTACATAATGCTCTATCACCACCTTTATGGATATAGTCAAACATATATTTAATACTATAAATTGATGCACAATATTCCACATTGATATGACATTTATATTTTTTAGTAGAAAACTGTTATATGAAACTACCATTCTATTATCAACGGAAATAATTCTGCTCCTTTTGGTCCTATACGTATGAGTATCACAAGAATTATCTTTTCTTTGATATTCTGGATAATCGTTTTTTTCAAAATTGTTTTATCGGAAACTGTTTAGGAAATTTTTGTTTACAAACAGGTTGATCTTTAATAAGACAAGGTGATTGATTTGTATGAGGTCCATGCAACATATGTTCAATTACTAATTTTTGCAACTCTTTATCATCATTTGGAATTTCTGCAGAAATATATTGATCAATCATTTGTGGAGATGTTATTTTATTGTTTGGATTTAATGTCACTACTAGATGAGTATGTGGTAAACCTCGTTTTTGAAATTCAATTGTAAATACATAAGCAATTATTTCTCAAAAAATTTGATTTATTTCAATATCCTCTAAAAGTGATTTAAATTTTGTGTAGAACAATCTAACTGTAATATTGAGAATATCATTTCCCGTTGGAAATTTTCTTAAAACTTCTTTTAATTCTTTCCATTTTAGATTGCATGTAAAAGTAATCAACAAATCAGGTCTTGAGTTGGCTCTTACTATTCCAATAGCATCCTGATAAAATTGTTGCATGTACCTAGGACTACCGATGTATGTTGCAGGTAAAATAAATAGATTTCCTAATCTTTCTTTTTTTCAAAATTTTGAGAAATATTTGAACCTGAATTAAAGACATGATCATATAAACGATGATAACATTCGATTCGAAGTTTTTTCTGTTGATTTCTAAAAAAATTCATCCTATTGCTTTCTACTATAATATAAGCTTGTAAAAAATACTGTTGCGATAATCTTCCAGCATATAACAATGGCGAAAAATTTATATTTGTTGGTCTATATGATAATCTATACGAATAATATTTTAAAGTAGTAAGATCATTTGAATTTTTAATTTCTGAATTTTCCGTAATGTTTTCCAACTTTCTACTTTCTATTTTTCTAAAATTATAATTAATTTGTTTATCAACTATTGGTTTTATATCATAACCAATGCTCCAACCTAAATCGCCAGAAGGAAATAATAACGGAAAAACCATGGGATCAACATGATGAGATAACTTATTTAAGTATACCTTTTTAGGTTCATTATTAAAATTTTGTTTTGGATAAATACAAAGGTCATAATCATCGGGAATACCTGATTTAGATACAATTATCGCTCGATACTTGGCTGTTACGGGATTGTTATAACGATGTTGTTGTTTATTTGTTTTACGAAAAAAATATAGTTTGTAATTTAGCAAATTTTGTAAATTTGATAATTGATGCAAACACTGGAAGTTTTTAGCATATGGATTTTTATTTAAAATATTTGTTAATATTTCTAAATGCGTTTGAGTTATTTTTTCATTAGTCTTAAGTCTTCTTTCTACAGAAGTAGTATCGTCATAAATATATATTTGACCACAAATAGGTTCTTCGTTATTTGGAGGAATTATTGTATTAAGCGTAATGTGGCAAACCTGTCCGTGTATTTTCAAATTATAAATGACTTTTTGTTGTTGATGCTTAGCATTTATGCCGAATGTTGCAAAACAAAACAAATTTTTATAATATATAATCAAATTCCTCAAATGATTATCGTTTAATAAAAGACTTTTGAGATTATCGTCATATTTACTAGGAGGAGATAATCTGACTATTCCACTATGACAACAATGTGATTTATTTCGTTCTTTTGCGAAAACACAGCTAAGCAAAACTTGCAAATATAACTCATTTTACTACAGTATGATACTTCATCTACAGTTTCATTATGAAAAACGTTTTGTTTATCACGTCTTAAATAGTTTAGCTTTTTAGTTGGAATATTTACCTCATTATTATTAAGTATTAGCTTTCGCTTAAATAAACGTTTATTCTTATTTATCTGAGCGATATGAGTTTTTATATTATTATTACTTAAACGCAGAATATCATGATGACCAGAATCTAAGGCATCACTGAATAACAAAACTAATTTAAAAGACTGAGAAAATTTTCCAAAAATATTTTTCGTTTGATTATTGTAAACTTCGACACAGAGATGATATATTGCACAAAAACAATTTCAACTTCATTGCCATAAATAGAAATTTGCGACATGTAGCTCTCATAATCTTGACTATTCGAAAAATTGTTATAGTAATCAGTACCAATGATAAAGGAGCTATAAAAGTACCAATGTTCTGTAATATATTTAACGATATCTGCTGTAATATAGTTATCTTATGAACGTAATATCAATATAATTTGTATTTCAAAATCCATTAGTTTAACAACACACAATAAATTGTATTCTTGAAAATTGGTATTAATAAAATAATTGGTTATCCATTCATGATTTTGGGGGTTGGCGAGCGGAGCGAGCAGGGGATATTCCCCTAGTGTGTATATATATTGTTATGTCCGGGTTCAGGGAGAGTAAATAAAATAACAAATACTTATAAAAAGAATAGACTTTATTTATTAAAAGTCAAACGTGACTGTTGTTGTCGACATCCAGGCTCAGACTATTTGTTTATTAATAATATAACAACAGCTGGTATTCGGTTGCTATGCGCGGTGAATCATGAGATCCGAACCCGCGGGCACGTTCCATTTCTTCAGATCATAACATTGCCCTCCTTCTTCTCGGATTGTCGCCCCGACAATCTAAAATCCATCTTGCATCTTTAGTTTTCTCTTTAAGAGGGTTAATCTTCCTCTCAGAATCCAATGATAACTCCAGGATCTCCCACCAAACATTCCCTACCTTAATCCAACACAGGCATCAAGGAACCGAACGATGCTTCCAGATGCGAAGTCCAATCACCATTCCAGGACTATACGAAGGACCCGTCTCTTGAATCGAAACTCTTCTGACTTCTTTGGCAATTGGTTTTATAGAAAATCGTAAATCCATATTGAATCGTGAGTGTTCTCTTGAAGCGGGTTGACTTCTTCTCAGAATCCAATGATGATCAAACATCATCAAACATTCTCTACCTTGATCCTACCCAAGCATCAAGTAACCGAGCAATGTATATGCAAAGTCCAATCATCACTCCAGGACTAGATGAAGGACCCGTCTCTTGAATTGAAACTCTCCAGACTCGCCAAGAGTATTCAATTTCCAGACTAGAGGAGGGAAATGGCATTCTGTGGACCTTGCCTCTAATCCCTGCTCTGGCATTCGCCTAACAGCTCACGGAAAAACCAGGGTTCAAAAACCGTAAGCAGAGCAGTTGGAAGTTGTTACTCTTCAAATGACAGTAATCGGTGGAAACTGTCATTGGAGAGGTGATGGTAATTTTCCGTCAGGTGTTCTTATAGGCATCATACAACTTCTGTCACAGCTCGGGATGAAACTCGTGTATGCACAGCTGAAGTAGCCCAATGTAGAGAGGTTTTTAATAATGTACTTTCGAATGGTCAATCCCAAATAAAAATTCAGGTGAGTGCCATTTTGACCCTCTTATCCCGCTATAGCCTTTCGGAGATATTTGAGGTTAAAATATTTTTCACTTTTTTTAAAATCGTAATTTCTCGAGAACGGCTCTATGTATCTGAATGGGATGTATAGCATTCGAAATACACGAGCTAAAACGGTTGCACGTGGAAGCTGATGAATTTGAACTCGAAGCAAATGGATGCTGTATTGCATATATCTTTAAATTATACATTCTTATCTCAAATATAAAATTGTTACAAGCGATTTATGTAAATATAAAGAAGAACCTCATATAATTAAGTATAGTTTTTAGCAATACGATTGATGCTGCTATATGTCCACTTAAAAAAATTTATGAATCGAACTTTGTGCCAATTAGATGTATTATTTATGTCTCCCCTATGGTGCGTCAATGCATTCTCCAATTCCGCGGTTAACAAAAATTAATTTACCGTATTTGAAGTATGTTACGAATTTTAACTGTGATACTTCATTTCGTTCCGTACAAATTTACTAATTCCTAATAAATTTGTTGCAAAATAATTATTCATAAAATTGTACTGAAAATCCACATATGTTAGCTAGCTCTTAAATTGAATATTAATAATTTTAATTAGGAAGTCTTTGCAAAAAGTTGCTACATTTTTACACATATACTTCCTGTTGAACTTTTCTCTTAATCTCTTGAAAAGTTGTGAAATCTACACGTAAAATTCTACGTAAGTCGTAACTTAGGAAAGTATAGATTTTCTTGCCAATTTTCTAATTTATTTATAAAAATGAAATGGTTATGAAAAATTTAGATGTTAACGAAAGTTAGTTTTACTATTACTTTCTCTCTAACTGACTGTTGAGTCTCTTTTTAAAATAAATAGTCGTCTCTCTGGCTCTCTCTCTCTCTCTCTCTCTCTCTCTCTCTTTCTCTCTCTCTCTCTCTCTCTTTCTCTCTCTCTCTCTCTCTCTCTGTCTCCCAGCCCCCCCTCTCTCCCACTATCTCTCAATCTCTCTCAAGCCAAGCTCTCTAAAAAAACTTTCATAAGGGCTTAAATAATATTTTTGAACAATCAATACATCCTTTAAAAACAGAATGTCTTTTAATAACAAAAATCCTTAGAGTTTCTATTTTCATGAATTTAGGAGTATAACTTTCTACGAAAGTATACGATAAGGCAAGTATCTTCATTTTTGAATTCTGAAAAATCATAATATGTATATCCTTGCAAATTTTCTAATTTATAAAAATCAAAAGCTCATGAAAAAGTTAGATCTTAACCAAAATAAATTAATTTCACTATCTCTCTAACGGACTGTTGAGCCTTTTTTGAAAAATAGTCATGTCTCTCTCCTTCTTTCTCTCTCTCTCTCTCCCTCTCTCTCTCCCTCTCGCTCTCTCTCTCTCTCTATCTCTCTTCCCCTCTCTCGCTCTCTCTCTTTCTCTGTCTCTCTATCTCTCTGGCTCTCCTCTCTCTCTACTCTCGCTGTTTCTGTCTCACTGGCTCTCTCTCTATTTCTCAATCTTTCTCAAGTCAAGCTGTCTTAAAAAAACTTTTATAATGGCTGTAATATTATTTTTAAACAATCAATACATCCTTTAAAACCAGAATGTCTTTTAATAGAAAAAACTCTTAGATTCTCCATTTTTGTGTATTTAGGAGTATAACTTTCTATGAAAGTATCTTTGTTTTTGTATTCTGGAAAATGATAATATATAATAAATTTATTCTTATATATATCCATGTAATGGTGGTATATACTGTTATCTATAACAAATCATATTTATGACTTAAAAGAAAATCAAATAGCGAAAAAATCTTTTAACAAAAGTAACAGTACCGGGTGTACCGTTAGTTTTGTTACACCCCGTATACTCAAAAAATGTCATTTACATTGTTCTCTATAAATCAAACAAAAGAAAGTTGTGATATCAATGATCGTAGTCAAGTAAACTTCAGTCCACTTGAGTGAAATGCCCCAGTTTTAGTTAATTAAGTAATTTATCTGATAAATTACGAGATAACATTTTTATCTACTGGAAATCAAACAAAAGAATGTTGAGAAATCAATTATCGATAGTCTGAATGACTTTTCTCAAAAATATATTGAAATTTTTTCATGCTTCTATACAAATTAAATACAAGAATGTATTGAAATCAATTTATTACAGTCAAGTAATCATAAATTCACTTGATGGGCATAATATAGTACATTTCGTACCTCAATCGTAAAATTGAATTTTACGCCCGCGTTGGAATATTGAACACAAGAGCTTCCAAAGCTGGCCTCAGGGATTATTTTTTACCTCATAACAAGAGCGTAACACCTTACCCCTGTTGTACGTACATTTTATTTTTACAAGAGCACATATGGACTATCTACTGGAAATTAAACCAAAGAAAGCAATGACATCAATTATCGTCAGTCAAGTAATGTAATTAGTAACTCCCTCCAAAACAAGTGTATGAGTTTTCCAGAAATGTGTTAAAAATTTGTCATCACCCTATACAAATCAAATACAAGAAAGTATTGAAATCAATTTATTATAGTCAAGTAATCATAACTTAACTTGACTGACATAACATAGTAATTTTCGTACCTTCGTCATAAAGTTAAATTTTACGTTTGCGTTGTAATAATGGGCCCAAGAGCTTCCAAAGCTGGCCTCACGGGTTATTTGCCACGCAAGGGCGTACGAACATTATTTTTCGCCTTCCACAGCGTTATAAGTACGTCGATTGTGTCATTTTTTGCTGATGTACAGTTTACCAATTTTGCGGTTCAAGGACTTAAAGTGTTACTTAAATTAATTTGGTCCTCGGGCGTAAAACACTACTTAACGCCCTAGGGATGTAACAGCTCACATTACACTCAAAAAAGCCTATTGAATTGACGTACTTTCAGCGAGGGAAACAATTATTTTATTTATGTAACTAACGTCTTGTTTTATTTCTACAAGTCATAAGAATTTTTTCAGATTTTTATTTCTGCAACTCGCGAGAATTTTTTTAGATATTAACAAGAATTTCCAGTCTAAAAAAATTGTATACTTCTTTTCGAATTTTCAACTTTCTATACTATATTACGCATCTGGGAAAAACAAGAAAAGATCAGTACAGTTACAGTTTACAGTTTAGGGTGTAGACAA
The DNA here is from genome assembly GCA_036873485.1 of Torymus texanus. Lineage (NCBI taxonomy): Eukaryota > Metazoa > Arthropoda > Insecta > Hymenoptera > Torymidae > Torymus > Torymus texanus. The sequence continues at coordinate 18,206 of JAYJLV010045104.1, forward strand.
TATACATAATTTTTTCAGATTCTTGTAAGGGGTGGAACACATTGAAATAATAAAAACTAAATTTTTAGCCATTGATAAGGGTTTGATCTTAACGAAACACTACTAAACATAACCACAAAAATTTTAAGAATAGTATTTTATAAAAAAGCCCATTATGATTTTTTTCAGATTCTTTAATTGAGTAAAATACACTCAAAAATATCAAAAAAGAACATTTATGACCATTTTCAATGGAAATTTCTCCATGAAATGATATTAAACCTATTGAAATATATCGCGCGAGGATCGCGCGATGATCGTGCCAGTTTATCGACCATTTTCTGGTGCGATAATCGCGCGAGTTAACCGAAATTGAACATAATAAAATACTTTGGATTTTTTATCTAATTTTTGTGTGTGTATGAGTACGTGGATACAGGGTGAGTCATTTTAATGTACCAGGCGAAATATCTCGAAAGCTAAGGGAGATGGAGAAAAACTTTAAATACGAAAGTTGTAGGGTTCAGAGGGGGCCAAATGATGGTGGCCTTAACCATGACCTTGCGATCAAGAGTCAAGGTCATTTGAAGGTTAAATCGATTTTTTTAAATAGGAACCCCTATTTTTTACCTCGGAAATGGAAAGAGCGGAGAATTTTATGTTCAGACATGACCTTGAGTGAAGGTCATGGTCAAGGTCATGATCAAGATCCATATCAATCAACGCATCCAAACATTTCGATAATTACGATTCAGAAAAATTTAAATGCAGAAGTAACCCAGAACTGATAGTGACCTTGACCATGACCTTGACGTCAAGGAGCCGGGTCATTTGAAGGTCTAACTAATTTTATCTACCAAGAACCCCCACTTATTCTTGATTAAAAATAAAGAATTTTCATGAAAAAACGCAGGTATTTGAGTAGGCTTGGGGGCCAACGACCTTCACCATCTTGACCTTGAGATCAACTTCGAAGGTCGTTTGAAAATTAAGTGATTTTTTTAAATGAGAAACTTTACTTTGATCTCTAGTCTTACTTTTAGCGTTACACAGAAACAACGACGTGGACGTAGTAAGTACTGTTTCATTTCGGGTGCTTGTTTATCGTGAGTCCCCTTGCCTCTCGCGTTCGGCGTGCTTGATTATCCTGAATCCCCTTGTTTCTCAGGTTCGGGGTGCTTGATTATCGTGAGTCCCATTGCCTTTGAAGATCGGGGTGCTTGATTATTTTGAGTCCCCTTGCTTCTCATGTTCGGGGTACTTGATTATCGTGAGTCCCCTCGCCTCTCACGTTCGGGGTGCTTGATTATCGCGAGTCTCATTGTCTCTCACTATTTTGTCATTTTATTAATTGCCCTCACAGAAACTGTTCAAAGTTATGTCCGTTGGCTTCAAGACATAAATTTACACGTCTTTCGAAACTATTAATAGTCTGAAGCAAAGGCACTCTAGGGATAGCTGCGCAAGTTCTACGAATTCGTTCCATCATATATTTCCTACAAATAAGCTGTTCAACAAAAACAACAGTTTATAAAAACCCCCATCAATAGAAATCTGGCAAGGTCTGGTGAGGAAGGAGGCCATGCAACTGGACCTCCTCGTTCAATCCATCTACCATTGTATTGGTCATTTAAAAAATTACAGACGATAATTGTATAATGTGGTGCAGCACCATCTTATGGAAACCATATTCTTTGTCTTGTTGCTATGTCAACATTTTCTAATAATTCTGGTAAGTGATCTCTAAGCTCTGGTAAGTAGCTGTGTCTATCAACATTTTGTTCAAAAAAGTAAGGTCCAATTAAGTAGCTATTCACAATTCCACACCATACCATGACGCTCCATTGATGCTGATGATCTAGAACTCTATACCAGTGAGGATTTTCATTTGACCAATAATGACAATTGTGTCTATTGAGTTGCCCGTCACTGTTAGAAGTTGCCTCATCAGAGAAAAGCACATACCTCAAAAAATGGGAATCCTCTTGTATCATTTGTAAAGCCCATTGGCAAAAAGCAATGCGCATTTCAATATGATTTGGTCTTAAAGCTTGGGTAAGAGTGATATGATAGGGATGATATTTTAGAGCTCTAAAAATTCTTGAAACTGTACTTTGTGGTATTACATGTTCTCTTTCAATCTGATGTGTGCAAACTTGAAGATTAAGATGAACAATTGCGAGAATAGTTACAGCTCGTATATCATCTTCATTGTATTCTTGGTGCCTATGTTGACGAACAATACGTCCAGTACGAGCTCTTCTAGTTAAATTTCGTATTGTCCTCCTAGTAGGATGCCTCCTCGCTGGATAACGTTCAGCATAAAGCCTTGATGCAGCACTGTAATTATTATGACATTCTCCTAAAACTAATATCATATCAACAATTTCATTAGGCGGATAGTCAGACACATTGAAAAATTTATTTTAAACTTCCATCTGTACTAGTAAAACAGATTTCCAACTTTAAACGAGTTTGAATAATAAATTTAAAATCAAGCATTACAAAAAAATAACGTTGTTTTAGCAAATTATTAACGCAAATTATTTCAGCATAACTTGAAAAGTAAGTATGTAGTTTTTTAATCGCAGATTATTAGGCTACTAACAGCGTATGATAATCAGATGAATAGAAATTATTTACGATAAACTTTTCGACTTTTTTTAATATCAATTAGAAAATTAAAAAACTTCATAAATTTAAAGCGAATCGATACAAAAATCAAGATAAGTTACTATTACGTACATCACAAAAAATTTTCAATAATTTTCAGGCCTTTAAGATACCATGCCTGTCATATCACTCTTACCCAAACCCAAACGTCAGTCACTATCAGTTCTGGATTACTTCTGTATTTAAATTTTTATGAATCGTAATTATTAAAATTTTTGGATGCGTTGATTAATATGGATCTTGACCATGATCATGACAATGACCTTAACTCAAGGTTATATCTAAACGTAAAATTCCCCGCTCTTTCCATTTCCGAGGTCAAAAATAGGGGTTCCTATTTAAAAAAATCGATTTTACCTTCAAATGACCCTGACGCTTGACCGCAAGGTCATGGTCAAGGTCACCATCATTTGGCACTCTCTGAACCCTACAACTTTCGAATTTAAAGTTTTTCTCCATCTCCCTTAGTTTTCGAGATATTTCACCTGGTACATTAAATTGACTCATCCTGTATGTATATATGTGTGAATAAATAAAGGATAAGGATATTAAAATATTTAATAATCCGACGCTTAAGAGCCATTTATTTTTATTTTTACTTTCTCAGCATTATTATCAAGTTGCATGTTATAAAGTAGACTCTTGCGTGAATTAGTTGCTTTATTACTTGCTATCTCGAATTTGATGGCTCATCGCATATACTGAGTCTAGCAGATACTTCATTCGTTCTGTACCAGTATAGTTATTGCACTTCAAGTAATCATTAAATAGACCTAGAATAATGTGATTATATATATATATATATATATATATATATATATATATATACGAAACGCTACACGC